>JACMIF010005844.1:0-10070 GCA_014805445.1 Diplogasteroides magnus | reverse complement strand
TGCTTACAGTAACCAGGGGTGTTTAACCACAAAGTTTCAACACCCCAGCTACATTTTGAATTTTCGTGTCCGCCCTTCCCTGAAAGTTACAGATTTTTTTCTCTTAAGTCGAACGTAACTTGCTTATTAATGTCTCTGTTACTTCTGAACGAATATCAATCTATAGCAATTAGTGTTTCACGCCCATACATTTTCTCTGTTGTCGTAAGTCTTTTTTATCATGAAAGAACGGACAGAAGGGGATCCGCTCACGGATTGAAAGTCAGTAATATCCTGGACATTTGTGCCAAAAAGGTGAGGTTCAGTATCTATTGTGGCGCTATTATCTATCACCCGAAGCATTACCTTCTTTTCTCAACATGACAGTTGTCACTGTAACAATTACATCCAATAACCGTGTCTCTCCTTGTCCCTTATGACCTTTCCCTCTGTTCTCGGTCTGTCAGTCCATTAGTCAGACTCTATTGCTTATCGGAGACAGAACAAAGGAATGGGATAGACACCTGTAGGAATCACATTGAATTGTGTTTCACTCATGCTACTTACGCAATTTCTTTTTCGAACCATCAATTCTGACATCCCCGGCAGTGGAAAAGAATAAAAACACATAATTCCAATGAATTCCCTTCGTTCTTATGGTCTATATTGGTCATTCTGTCCCCTATTATTTCGTCAGGTTCCGTCTTTTTCCTTTGCCCCTGTCCAGGGCGGTCGAAAAAGAAAAAAAATGGGTCAAATTTTACGGATTTTTCCTGCAATGGGGAAGCGACCTAAAATTCAAATCTAAGATGTTTTGAATTGTGCCTGGGGTGGACAATCTTCAGTAAAAATTTCAGAATTTTTGGACTTCTCACGCAAAATGGCAATGTTTTGAATACCTATATGAGCTTCTCCGAATCGTGGGGAAGCGGCCACTCGAGATATATGGTCGTCCAATTCAGCACAAATCGGTTATGTGGTAAGGATGTGGAAGAAAGATGCTAAACATAAGTGTACACGATCCGAAAGAGAGTGAGAAGGATGCTACTTAACCACATATGGCGGGAAACTTGAAATGTCTCGCGCTACTGTTATGAGCGCACACCTGGTCACTGTTCAACCATCCATTGGAATGCCTTCCCCATATGAGTTGTGTGTTCACCTCGCATATTCTACTCTTTGTAATCCATTCCACTTATGTTTCATGTCAGATGTTTTAGCTGCGTGTGACTTGCCACATTGATTTGTGGAATCTTTTGAATTGATGCATAGGTATTATTAATGAAAATGTATCAATCTCGCAATACATGTTTCCGCGTATTTTCACATTTGTTGCAAGTCTTCTTCTATGCTGAAAGAACGGACAAAATGGGATCTGCTCAAGGCAGAACGAAAAGAGGACCATGGACTTTTGCGCCACAATGGTGACATTGTCACTTGTTCCTTTGATGGCCCTTTTGTCTTTCGCCCGAAACAATGCCTTCTTTTCTCAAGAGGGCAGTTGTCACCGTAACAATACCATCCAATAAACGTGTCTCTCCTTGTCCCTTATGACCTTTCCCTCTGTTCTCGGTCTGTCAGTCCATTAGCCAGACTCCATTGCTTGTCGGTCACAGAACAAAGGACTGGGATGGACACCTGTTGTGTGTAGGAATTACATATAATGGTTGTGTTTCACACATGCTACTTATGCAATTTCTTTTTTCGAATAATCAATCGTCTTCGTACAACTTTGCGAAAACGTATCAAATGAAATTCCAATGTACTCTTTTCATCCTCATGATCTCGATATGGTTTATCAGTCCCAATATCATTAGGGTGTCCGGAAAGTCCCTAGACTTTTTGAATTTTTGAGTAGACAAGAACGGCATGATTTGTCGTACGTCTTTTTCTAACGTGACTGAAATTTTTTCTAATGATCTTGACTGTCTACAGTCAATCAGAGCATTTTTCGAGTAATCTTCACATAATCCATCTCATTTTTTTCCTCTCGGGAGACATTAGTTAGGGTCTGTGATCAGCGGGGAGGAATGAAACGAATAGAGCTCACAGGAATCATTTCCTTCCAGTTTTCCATTATATTACGTGTGCTTTTTTTCGGCGGTCAATTTCAACCATCTACAGTTCTATTTTTGAAATTGCTCTAGTTTTTGCAGAAAGTTTCAGTGGAATTGAAGAATTGTAAAAGTAACTGAATTTATTAATGCTTTGAAACCTATTCTGCTCTTTCGAGACCGAGGACATCATTTAATTAGAGTCTTGGTACTTATTCTATCGAGCCCCTCTGGTGCCGTTTGGTTCGAAGGAATAGCGCGGAATTATTTGTTTTCGCATTCACTTCCCGCTCCTGAGGATTTTTTCTTCATCGGTAATAATCATATACCTGTTTATTTATAATAATTCATCTTTATGGCTCAACAGTCCATAGCGCCCGTGTTTTCGCCCGCCTTTGTCTGCATATGAGATCCAACCACTGACTTCGCGCATTTGAACGGTCAGGCGATATACTTTATCTATATCATGGGTTCAAATCGGTAAATTTGTCGTCATTCTTCTTCGAAACGCGGTCACCGGTCATGAAGTGAGACAACCGCTCTCCGGAGAAGTATGACGACAAATTTGCCGTTTTTGAACCCCTACTTTATATACGACACGCTTTGCTTCTACGGTTTTTCGCACCGTTATCGGCCTGTCAGTCCATTTGTCGTATCACCTTTCTCAGCAAATCAAAGACAAGGATGGGCATCTCTCGCTCACTGTAACTACATTGAATTATTGTGTTTCACAACTTCCATAAGGTAAAACAATTTATTTTCGGGACAATGAGCTCGACAATGGCCCCTTGAAAGAATAACGTAGTGCCAATGAAATAGTCTGTCTTTACACTTTTCATTTCAATTAGCCTGTTGGTCATTCAGTTAGTGAGACATCACTCGCACCTTTTATGGTTCATCACACTTAGCTAAGCTGCGCTTTCCCCTCATAAACATTGACTCTTTGCCTCTTTCTAAACATTATAGAATAGGAAAGATTGATTAGTGATTGTAAGTTCCTGATCATGGGGACAGAACAAAGGACTTGCGATGGAGAGAAGACAATTTTAGCCCATAGAATTCCTTGAACTATCTTGAAGCTCTTGATATCGAATTAGTAGTTAGTGGGTAGGTTGAACTATGTTTCTTTCGTGTTATTCAAGAGCATACTCGCTTTTGCTGCAATCGTTGTACATGGTCACACTCCTTACAGTCTACCACATCAAGCGATAACGCTACGTGGGGCCCACCGGTAAGGACGAAATTGAGAGAGGGTTCGTACTCGGTATATCAGTTCAGTTTACATGCATAATACTTTCGGCCACAGAACAAAGGATTAACAGTACCGGTTGCGTGTGAAGCATTAATTAGATGCTCGAATCAGATGTTTCGCGCCGTCAATATATTTTCGCAACTGCCTTCGATCAATGCTATTATCAAGAACCAAATTATGTTATACATGCATATACTAATGAAGGCTTCCTGATAGCCTTTCCCACTGCGGTCGATTATTTGTTCTGCCACTACAGTCATTTTGTCAGACCAAGTGGCACTTGAACAGTGGACAAGGAATAGAAGGACACCTGTAAGGGGTTATGTTTCAAATCACATATTTATGCAGCTTCGTCTCTATCGAACGATCTTGATCTTGCGATGGTTATCTACAAATATTCACCGCTGTAATTGTAATTTCCCAGAGGCATTTCGGATGATCATGAATATCCATCCCTAATATCATATTCCGGTGCATTAATCAACCCCGGTGGCGCGCGGCCAGTGGATAAGGAAGGATTCACAGAGTATTGCTATGTTTCACACCATCAATATAAGGGAATTCTTTTTCTTTGAACGCTGGGTGGTAAAAACATTCTTCTATAGTGAACATATCATTTATACGAAATGCTCTCTCGTGGTATGTATTCCACTGAACTCAATTGCCCTATGAACGGAACCCAACTGTTAGACCCAATAGCTATTTCCCCACCGGACAAGGAAGGGATCAACTGTTGTACCTCGTAGGAATTGACTGGGCATCCATTAGTCAGACCCCAATTGTCCACAGAACAAGGCATAAAGGGGGATAGACACCTGTTGCGCGTTCCTTCCCACATACAAAGGAACGACACTGTGCATTGGGGGAAGGGAATAAAGGGGTGCAGTCCAATGGCATCCACTCATTCAATATCTTCTTTCTTCTCTTGTTACACTCCCATTAGATCCACTAATCGTAATCAATAAGTCACTATTAGCAACTTACGGCATTATATGGAGAGATGGCCAATGATACCCTCTCTGGCCATATTTGACCCACTAATTGTCCAATTAGCTTTGCATTACTAAAAAATAACTCCTAGACTCCTACTCAACCCCTTGCGCCATTTCTTTTCTCCTCTCTCATTACCCTTAGTTCTTCTCTAATTAATCATAATCAATTTGCGCATTTCTCCAGAACGATTGTGTTCAGCGAATACGATATGACAGCTCTGATGAGATTGAATCGTAAATGGGTTGTAATCATGTAGCCCCCAGGACATTGTCAAAATTCCCTCCTTCATTATGGACAATTCAGAATTTTTGACTTTTCGGGAAGAGGAAAATATTTTTGGTGACATCTGCAGCGGCTTTTCCGATGAAAAAGATAAGCAAATAGTGCGCAGAAGGGAAGAGCATCGGTCGATTGCGCAAACCCCATAAAGCCCCCTGGCCTCTCAGCTAATCTGTTTCGCTGCAACTCCGATCGGGTAATGGATACTTTCTCACATACTGGGCCGAAATCCTTCAGGTCTTACGGTACTCATAATACTTTGAATGTAATTAGGCCATGGCATGCCGACTGAAAAAGGCACAAATCTCTTAACATAAGAATAGCCTCCTCCCGATTGCCCCATTCCCATTAACCCCTCCCCCTTCACCCGTTTTTCTGTCATGTTCCTCCCAATTGGCAAGAGGCATGCATAATCCTCATCAATCGAGAGATGGCAGAGGGAAGATAGTGTCTGTCTTGGGGTGAAAGGCAAGGGCGCAATGGACCATTGCGCCGTTTTTGCATGTTATGAATTGCATTACATGGTTGTGTTTCACCCCAGTTACTTTACCAATTTATCTTTCGAACAATCAGTGATGCCGCTACCTCTGCGTAAAATAAGTATTATTCTAAAGAAATCCTTGTGAACTATGCCCGTTTAGCCTTTCCCTCATTCTCGATCTGTCAGTCCATTAGTCAGACAGCCTTTCGGCGCGGAATAAAGAACATGAATGGACATATGTTCTATTTCCAAAGTATCTATTTATGCGTAAGAATGGGAAGATATAAGTTCCATGTAACCATCACTTCCTATTCCTTCTTATTCTCTCATCGCTTTATTCGGAATACTCTCTCTCTCTTTCTGACGTAATAAGAGGTATTTGTAAATAACAATATAATTATAATATGCTTTTAAATTCCTTATCTTAAAGCCATTGTTCAGCCGTGATGATTATCTAGATTTAGAGACAGTGAAACACAACTGAATGCTTATAATTCGAATAGCTCAATTCTCCTTCCTCGACCATCATCTATCTATCCGCGAAAACAGAAATCGCCTATCTCTCTTCTCTTTCGAGACCGAGGACACTGCGTCTTGAGATCTTATCGTGCCTTTGAACGTCCGGGCGTTTGATTTAGGGAAATGACACTGTCAATTTGATCCTTTTCAATTATTGAGGCGCAATCACAATTCAGATCTATTCTCCTCTTTTGATCGCAATATCTTCGACCTTTACGTTTAAAAAAATTTCCTGCACATGCTACGGCGCTTTTAAACTTTCCATTATGTGCTATCAATTGCTCTCTTTCTGGATTTACCTTACAAGTGAAAGTTAACGACATATTGCAGAGTTATTAACTGATTTTATGAGTGCTGTGAAACTTATTCTGATCTTTCGAGAGCGATGAAAATTTATCCCTTCAGTGAGAGTGTACACTGATGCTATCGGGCCCTCTGGCGGTGTTTGGTTTGAAGGAATAACGCGAATTCCTTTGCTTTCGCATTCATTTCCCACTTCTAGGGCGATTGTCTCCATCGATAGTAACCATAGGCCTATTTACTAACGTCGGTCTATGACGATCGCATCGATTTTCGTAAATTAGAAAATTCCTATGGTGGCTTATTGGACGTTATTGACAGCCGTTGATTCCTAGCCATCTAAACTCATTCTGATCGGTCGTCTATCACTTCGCAGAAACAACGGTTAGGAATGAAGTTACACGGCTATAATCATCGCTGTAAATAACGTCGCATTAGCGATATCCTAAAAAATAATTTCGTCGTTTTGATCGCATCTTCGGCTATTAGCATTGATGATTCGTTCTTGCTTTATTCTTGCCAGGAGACGAATACTCCTTGTATTTAACAGGGTTCTTTAACATTTCGGAACGGAATGAAATATCAATTGTTCTGCGGAATCTTTCACTTCCCGTCACGACTAATTTCATTTGATCTTCTCTGTCCACTCGAATCAGCTGTCTCCCTTATCACGGCGCATTATCTCTCACTTTCATATCTGGCACCGCCTTGAAAGGAAAGGAAGGAAATTCATTTGTCACCCATTGTTCTGATAATTGCCGTTAAAATTAAAATTGTAAAGTTTTGCGCATTTTTTTCAATATGCGCAGTGATGGGTGTCCGTTGCGAGTCGGCATAAGAGGTGTGAATGGATTTTCTTGCCATTTCTCCCTCTGGGACACTAAGTAATGAAGTTGAGTTAGACAATTCAAATTGTTTGTTGGGGTTCTTTTTTTCCAATACTTGCCGCCAACCTGAGTCATAATACCCGACGATGGCTAATTATTAGGGTGTCGTAAATGGTACTATATTGACAGCCGGCCAAAATATGCATCATTTCTATGTCTGCGTCTTCAATCGCCCGGTCGTGTTTTCAGCTCGAATCCACCTCTAGTCATGACGGTTGTCAATATAGTCCCATTTACGATACCCTAAAAATTATGCATGGTCTCCTCCCTTGGGTTGTCTCAAAGAAGCTGAATAAAAACATGTGTTATTATTGTGGAAAACGGAACTGACAAATTCCGTGTCTCCAGTTGATTATCTTGCCATTTCTCCCTCTGGGACACTAAGTAATGCAGTTGAGTTAGACAATTCAAAATGTTTGTTGGGGTTCTTTTTTTCTAATATTTCCCGCCAACCTGAATCATAATGCCCCTGCGACGGCTAATTATTATCGTCTCCCTCTTAGGTTGTCTCTAATACGCCGAATAGAAAACATGTGTTATATGTGAGTGTAAGTGTGCAGTCCTTCGATGAAAATGAATGGTAGGCACTTTAGCGGCTGTATATCCTGTTTTCACTCAAAAATGGCCCGGTGTTGTAGGCGGTGTAAGAGTGCGATTCTGGTCCTTATTGTTGCGAGATATGAACACTCGCGGCAGCAACCTAAAGAGGCCGAATGTAATAGATGTGTTGGTCCGTAATGCTGAACGGTAGGTCGCGGGCACTTTTTAGCACGCCTCTTCTCTTCAAGTTCTTTTAACTCCTCCCTCTTCTAACCAAAAGGGCTTCCGATTTGAATAGACGTGTTATGTGAGGTGTAAGAGGATGAGTGCCTCTTGTATTCCTCCTTGTCGGCCTCTTTCATCCCCTTTCACATACCATCATCTTTTTATCCTTATCCCATTTGTAAGGGATAACTGTTCTTGTCGGAAACCTCTTTCTTTCTGAATGGGTGATGGTCAGAAGATTGCAAGTCTTGTGGATGTTTTTACCTGTATATCTGATTACCAAGCAGTCGACTAGTATTTATAGCGCGTTACTCTTGCATTTGTGTTCGTGGTTATTCTTACATTCTTTTCACTTGATGGGTGCCATGTCGTCTGAACTTCCTGACGCGTTTTTCGCATCCTTGAATAATTGCACCATTATGATGAAATGGACACTTGAGCCGTTCTTTGATACTATTTATCATTTTCATAATTACTGCGCATATCTTCATGGCGCTCTTGCCCTTCAGCCGCTTATTAGTCATTCCGCCAATCCTAGTTCGAATCCCCTCAAGATCGTGTTTTTGCAGCAATTCTTATGTTCCGCGAGCATTTCCTCCATCATTTCCAGACTCGTTCGGAAAAGGCGAAGCCATATGGAGATGGAAACAAGGAAAACAGCTGTGGAGGACAATTTCATCCCCGAGGACAAATGCCCTTCACAAGAAGGAATGGTGAGAATTTAGAGGGTTTTGACGAAATGACTAATCATTTTGTGTACCTTTGAAAGTTTAACCCGTGTCCAAAAGACAAAAATCAAAATGGATTTCAGTATCATGTTTTATTGTTTAGGTGAAACACAACAAACATCGGCCCGACGTCAGCACAACAGAGGAAGACTTTACATGTGATGAACAGGTGAGAAATAATGGCACACCATGATGATCTTTCCAATAGACTTTTGTTCAATTAACCAGTATGACGCTAAAGTCCATGGCGCTATTTTCTTTCGTCCCGTGAATCACTGTTGTTATTTATCGACCAATTAGTCGACTTTTATCATTTTTGTATTTATATGCCCACAACACCTATAATGACAGCACCGCAGTCATTCTCTAAAAACCATTTTAAAGTGCGTGTGAAACATATGGAAAGCTCACATTGCAGAGAATGTCCAGCGAATTGAAGCCATGAGCGCGTTACTTTAATCACAAACCAAACAAATCTTATCAGATGACCCTCCTTACACTCCCATCTGTCGTCCTCCACTCCATGCTCTCCCTCCTTCCACGATCCGATATCGAGAATCTACTGGGAGTGTGCAGGTGGGAGAGAAATATGCAACAGTTTGTCAAAACAAACTAGATTCCGGAACACTTTAATCTATTTAATAATAATAGCCCACTTTTCAAATTTTGATCGAATGGGTGGGAGGTTATTCTGGAACTTTGCGCTATATTTACCCATTGTTGCAGCGCCGTGAAACATGAAGAACATTTCATCGCAATGCCATCTTCATGGCGTCAATATCTATCCTACCGTCATTTTCTCCCGTTCAGGCAATTCCGAGGCCTCGTAGATAACTGGAGCAGCCAGCTGAGGAAACGAAAGATCGACAGGATTACGATTGATTTGGTACTGCGTTTTTGCTTCGAAGTCACAAGGTCTATTTTTGGGGGCTATGAACGCTATTTACCTATCTTCCCTAAATGTTTAACATCTGTTTAAACAGTAATAATGTGTTTTCCAAAACCCCCGACAAAATAATTGCAATGAAATGTCATTGCTGAAATAGATGGGATGAAACATAGTCTAACCATTCTATGTAAATGGTTCGTCCGCATAATAAGAGTCGTCAATCGTTTTTGTTAATTCTATTATCCCTCGCCCTCTCATCCCGAATAGGACATTTATTTATCCGGATTGACAAACCCTTATCGTCAATGACGTTTTACTTTCAGTCCGTGAGATCACGTGCCGTACTTCGAGTAAAATGCGATGGAGAGCCTGTGTTTCGTCAAGCATTCGCGATCAAGAGAAAGACTACCGACAACAGAGAGGAAGTGAGAATATTTCATTTCATCCTATGGTGATTTCACCATTAATTTTTGTCCATTCTCACGCGCCTCGCCGGTTTTTGCAATTATTTTGAGCACCATTATTTTCCCGAGGAGGAGTTAACCAAACAACGTCGTTTATATTTTTGATAGAAATTATCTCCGTTGCGAAACTTATGAAGAGCGCAATGCTCGGTTGTATTAGGATTCTTTGTCTGAATCGAGAAGTTGACGTTATTTACCCTCACCAACAATAAATAACCAGCCGACATTTATAAACGTAGAGAAAAAGTTACTTTCAATCGATAAACCTATTTACGCGCACCTCAAAGTTTACCTGTATTTATTCTGAATTTGCGTTTACTGCACAGAATTGATTGATGACGTCACTATAGTTAAGAAGTATTATTTTTTCACCTCAAGGTAGGGCGGCACCAGGTGGCAAACTTTCGAATTAAATTCTGATTTTTTTCCTGGAAGTAGGTATGGGCACCCCAATAAACGTCGTGTACTGATTTGGTCTGA
>JACMIF010005842.1:0-10075 GCA_014805445.1 Diplogasteroides magnus | reverse complement strand
AATTGCGAAATTGTTGCTGAAAATGTTAAATTTGGACTTACCGCGCCGAGTCACGACGAAAAACATGTTTTTTGGACGTTTTTGGGCGATTTTGGAGATTTTGTTGGATTACGGCAGGTAACTGTAGGTTACGGTATCCGGATACGGTAGGCAAGGTGACGATTCGACTCTCCGGGTCGAGAGGAGTCGTTTGGTTTTTTATTTGAGTCTCTTGGGCCACTTTGAACCGAGTTATGGCGATGGTGCGTACGGAAGGACAGACAGACAAACAAACAAACAAACAAACAAACAAACACACGGACAGACAGACGTTGTCACACTCTAGTAAAGCGGAAATAGCGCCTCTCTGAAACATATTCGCTCCTTGTTTGTCTGAATTGCGCGACTGACCAGTAGAGGTCTCGAAACGAATCTGGAGTAGGTAAATAATCGAAGCAGAAGTGCACATTTCTGTCGTCTAACTGTCCCTCGGAGCGGTTGTCCTTCACATGGAAAAGACAACCGCTCCGAGGGAATTAGACGACAGAAAAATGCACTTCTGCTTCCTTTCTACACCCTAATTGTGAGTCGATTCAAGATCTCTAAATCTTTGTAGTGCCAGGGTTTCTAATTCGGCATCAAAGAGCATTTCTCAATCGTCTAATCCCGGTTGTCTATCGAAAGTGGGTAAAACCGCCCCCCGGAAATGAGTCGAATTAACAAATGCACTATACTACCGATTCAGAAACCCCTGAAAAAACTCAAAAAAGTGATCGTGCTTTTGAATGAGCAACGTGAATGGTTGACGCAAGTCAATTTAATCATTTAGACCTTTCATTAGCTTCTTTTATTTCTTTACGATTGTTTGTTTTATTTGTCACAGAAAGGAAGTGGGAAGTGCAAGACTGAATTATAGGGTGTCGCATTCGAGACCGGGTAGCCCACAAGGAGCGGGCAACCCGTTCATTTTGCTGGGCCCATATGGGCCGAGCAGTGTATTTTCATTCTTCGCCGGGCCGCCCGGTCTCGCAAGCGACACCCTACTGAATTATAATCCGTTAACTTGCTTTGGACACACTGCGAAAGACAACTTTAAAAAGAATCAACTTACAATGTCATAAATGTGGCTGGGAATGCCCGAGTATCCATCAGATCCGGCTGACATGTGCGCGATGTAGTACTGCAAACATTGCCTTACAGAGCAATGTAAGTTAATGCGTGATTCAAGATCTCTAAATCTTTGCAGCAATGTAAGTCATACTATTGTGGGTGGTCCAGACAATTCTACCCTTCCCATTCCTCTCCGAGCGGTTGTTTATAGTCTTGAGAGACAACCGCTCAGCGAAGATTAGGTAGGTTAGCATGGTGTGGACCACTCAAAATGTGACCTTTTACACCAGGAAGATCGTCATTTGCATAATATCAGGCTCAAAAGGTCACGATAAGATGAAAGCTTTACGGTGGAGAATACTACAGCGGCGGATGTCCGAACTTTAGTATATTGTGGGTCACTGTAGTATGTTATCCAGAACAGTACAGTGCACTATAATCCGGGCCAGATTTTCAAAAAACGGTAATTTTTTGTGAGAAAGTTCATTTCTCTTTTGTCCAATCCCCTCGAAGCCGTTGTCTATCATACGTGAGAGACAACGGATCTTCGGAGATAACACGAATGATAAATGAACTATCTATCTTGCATAATATGACCGATTTAGCATCAGCATAGCGCATCAGCAGAAGTTATCATATTTTACCTGCACCGATGAGCAGATAATCTCGTTCATCACGCAAGGAAGAAACAGATTTGTGGCCTGTAAAAAATTTTTCCTGGGCGAACGGCCAGAGCGCCATGGAAAATAGCGCCATAAGGGTGAAAGGGACTATAACGCCATAAATCTGGCCATTCTCACAGCGCAAGTGTTCATTTCACTATTATGGCGCAAGTGTCCATGGCGTTTTTGTCCTTAAGCTTCTGTTAGGAGACTGTAATGCTGTAAAAACAAGACAATTACCCTCAGATTTTCAATCGTTGAAAATTTCGTCCTGAGCTTAAGCCGCAGTGCGTGGCGTCGAGAATACTTGCGATAGCTTATGATCTTGCCCGCGAGTGCTATCTGCAACTTGAATTGTTGGCAAGGAAGGTATTTGAATGCATGGAGTTTGGAGCTCTATTATGAATTAGACCACTCGGAAGATATTGGGTAAGTATTCCTTACATAGTAAGGTATACATACGAGAAAGAGACAATCAAATAGCCCATTTTCATCGTTATAGGCTTACTCTTTCTTCGGAATGGGAACGCACAATATCTAGTGAATTAACATTATTTTGCGAATCATTCCGGTTAATCACAAGCAGAGACGATTGAAGTGTGCTTCAAACGTTCTATATACTGTTTGCAACACGGAGATAGCCGATCATATGGAATTAGTCGAATGATAAATGGACTTTTCTACCGATTTAGAAACCCTAGTGCGTATGGCTTCTTCAAAATCGTCATACCACAAATGCGACGAAATACATGGCGAATTCGGCGTTCATCACTTGTAGACTGGGTCCTGAGAATATTTCACATTTTTAATTTCACAATAAAATACAATAAAAGAAATAAAATAACCAATTAATTAAATGAAAACCTCTGTCGGAGAAAAGTGCATATCCGATAACGACTAGAACCGACGGCAAAACCTGCAAAGGGTGAAGGGCAACTGTGAAATGAAAATAATGGTAAGATGGACAATTGCGCCTTTATCATTATTATTCGCAAATAAGGCGTCGAATTTACGCATTGGACCCCAACAAGCATGCGAAATGAACTCGACAAATTTGCTACAAATCGGCTTTCGTAAATTTTTTAATCCTAACTCCATAATGATGAATAAAGTAAACATAAATCACTTACGAAAACAGTAATCATGCCCAGTCGTTTGCAAGGCGAAGTGATGGTGTCTTCGTACTTTGAGTATAACAAAGCAACAACTCTTTCGATCGATAGATTCACTAATGAGAAGCTGAGTTGCATATACGGATACCATTTCAAGACTCGAAGGGGAACCTGTAAAACAGCAATAGAGACCGTGAATCGGCTCTCGACGTACATTCCACGGTGGCCCACGGTAGGCAGAGGGAGGGAACTCCCTCTATTAGCGCCCTATGATCGCATTTCTTACCGATTTAAACCTTGATTTTTGTAACACGAATTCTACGAAAACACTTAGGGACACTCTATTTGATGTGCTGATTCTGAATTTGAACTGCGTATGGGGCTGGATTTCTTGGTTCTCCCGATATTGGCCAAAATTCTGCCAAAATACAGCTTTTTCAGTAGTTGCGCAACTTTCATCGAATTTAAATCTTGATTTTTGTAATACGAATTTTACGAAAACACTTAGGGACACTCTATTTGATGTGCTGATTCTAATGGCATCTTCCGTTTGGGGCTGGATTTCTTGGATCGCTTGGTATTGATCAAAGTTTATGTATTGAAAATTAAATATAAAGTTGATCCCTCTACGTTTCTACAAGGCGGCAAAAAGAGCTTGTGGATTCCAACTCAACGAGGGCGAGCTCAGGATAATACATCAGGTCACAGGTGCGTTAGACAACTATTAGCGTGTCTCGATCGGAACTAAAGTGCAATTTTTCTCCATTGGGGATCCATACTCTCTCGCTCATATAATATCATATCATACGTATCATTGGAGATCATACAGCATGTGAGAACAGACAAAAGAGAGGCTCTTCAGTTACGGTAACGACACCCTAGTAAATAGTGTTTCAAAAACGGTAGCGGTATTCCGTGTAAACGGCCGGTATACCGCCCTCTGGCCAGAAATAGCGTGAAAATGAAGAGAGTCAGCATACCTCCCTCACTTCATTTCTAGCTATTCCTGGGCCGAGCGCGGCGTTCACTCTCTCAAAATATATACTATTTCTGGTCAGACGGAGGTATACCGGCCGTTCACACGGAATACCGCTACCGTATTACAAAAATCAAGATTAATATTCGATGAAAGTTCGCAACTACAGAAAAAGCTGTATTTTGGCAGAATTTTGGCCAATATCGGGAGAACCAAGAAATCCAGCCCCATACGGAGTTCAAATTCAGAATCAGCGCATTGAATAGAGTGCCCCTTAGTGTTTTCGTAGAATTCGTATTACAAAAATCAAGATTTAAAATCGATCAAAGTGCAGATATCTCACCGATAGTTGGGATTTGTATTGGAAGGCACGGTCAATGTGCATAAAACATGTGCTATTATGATCGTTCCATAAGGAGTATTCCCTTGGTTGACTGGAGAAATAGTGCAAAAACTTTGAACGGCCAGGGAATTGAACCTGCGCTCTGCTGAGCATGTGTGTTGAGAGGCAAACTCACTATCCACTAGGCCAGGGGAGGAGGAGCGAGACTGTCGCCCAAGGAGGGGGTCGCTCTCTCGTTCTCTGCCGACGAGAGAGTGACTTCCCTCTCTGGGCCACCGTGAATGCATTCCTTTTCTCTCACTCATTTTTTTGCTGATTCTTGAATACCGATCGATAATGAGTTAGAGAAGAGGAATGCACTTCGAGAGCCGATTCACAACCTCTAAACAGCAAGTTTTCTTAGCAAATGATCTCACAATCACCGAATCAAGTTTCAGTACCGTAACGAATCTGCGCAGAAAATATTGTTTCTATTTTCCGTCCCTTCTAAACTGTTGCTCAGAATCTCATTTTTCCTATAAGTAGTCTTGCTGAAACATGTGCTAAATCCGCCTGCGGACCAGAGAAACAACGAAATAGGGCGCAAAAGATGATACAGTCGGTCAAAACACGTAACGGGTATACTGGGTATAACAATTCGGTTAAGATGCATAAGAAATTAAGAAACAAGTTAACCTTAAGAACGTAAACCACCCTGTTCATTTTCATGCTACCCATTCATTCATTCTCCATCGGACTGGTGGAATATGCGACTATGGTTTCTAAATCGGCAGTAAAGCGCACTTCTCATTCGTCTAATCTTTGCCGAGCTGGCGTCTACCGCTTGGAGTTTATTAGATGAGTGCGAAACGCACTTTACTACTGATTCCGAAACCCTAGTCGTTATTATCCACCATTCCGATGGAGGATGAATGAAAGCATAGCATGAAAATGAACAAGATGGATCATGTTTCATCAGGTGAATTTCCTTTAGCGTAAAAACTATGATCGCAACAGGCTTCTTCGAACCATTGATATAACAATATATAAATTATAATAAATAAGAACATACCATGAACGGAATGGGGTTATTGCCGTAAACGAAAATTCTCGCGAATATCTGCGTCGCTCTCGCAGCAAAGAAGAGTGGAGGACGGACAGCAACAAGCGTGGTCATCAAAACTCTAAATTAAGGTTTGAGAAAATCTTTTGTATCTGCTGCAGTCTGATTGCCAGTCCACTTTCGATTGAGTCTTCAAAAGCGTTAACGAAGTTTTTTCTCATAGAAATTGGTTTTAAGGATTTTAGTTCAGAGATCGATCAATCGTGTAATTGTCATTCGTCTAGAATTCCATGCACGTTCGATAAGGAATGCAACTAGATTTTAAAATCCTAATCGAAAATGGGGCTGACAATAAGACAGCAGAACTGCTCTAAATTATCGCTGGAAGTTTAACTAGTTTATGAGTTATGTTTCACAGAGGGTAAATCTTTAAGTATATAGTGGCTCTGAAACATAACAAATTGAGCAGTCAAACTACCAACACTGCTCTGAATTAGCAAAAATGGTCTCCAACCTGAAGTTGAAATGGAGCACTCCATCCTTGTACAGTAATCGCACGGCAAGCACGACGAACGGAAACGACAGGAGGTACACTCCGAGTTCCAGTAGCCACAGTACTACAGTGTATGTCGCCAGGTTTGGCATTGCTGGAAATATAGAAATATCGGATATTTACAGCTTAGCCAAGATATACAGGTCTATTTTTATCATTATGTCTCAAAATTCTGAGTCTAGATGACGGGCGGAGGCGGTTGGGATAGATAATAGATGTGCGGGGATCAAATTATACGACTGAGTAACTACACGAGGTACACTCCATCTTCCATTAGCCACAGAACAACAGTGTATGTCTCCAGGCTTGACATGACCGGAAATAAAAATATTGAATAGGTCATAGCTATAACATGTATATCACATACAGGTGCAATCTTAGCAGCGACTAAATATGTTGTTTCTGATTTTCTGCTACAAGACTACAGTGGAGCAGTGAAACGAAAGCGAATGCCATAAATAGATATTAGGGTGTCCAAGAAGTCTTGTCCCATTTTTCCAATTTTATTTTCGTTTCATTATCTTTCGTTGTATCTTCTGGCTTGGCATATGGTCGTCACCTGTGAATACCACTATAGTGTACTAACCATCCCACTTAGCCTTGTTGCCATTGTGCTTCAACGCACAGCAATAGAACTTCGCATCCTTCTTTAGTGCCATTTTGACCAATGATATACTTTTGCGATTTTTTATTTGCTGAATGTAGCTGGATGTTGAAACACTGTATAGTTTTGATGAGAGAAATGGGGCTTATGCAGCAAATAATTTAGTACATTTATTCATTTCCGGCTAGTTTTGAAATAGTCGACAATGTTTTTGTTCTCCTCAGATGAAGTGTTTGCCAAAGTTTCTCGACAACTATTCCAGTTTGAATGAGAAATCTGTTCTGTTTTAAGCTGCTGGGTATCCCACACACGATATCCACCCTTTTGCGCAGTAATGGTTTCTGCCTAGAGAAAGTAAGAAATCAGCGAAGCTAAAAAATCTATCCAAAAATGCATGAATTTTACGAGCTGTCCTAGGCACAGAACCTATCGCCGCATGTAGGCGTCGCGTGGATAATTAGCACACGTGGTGTACTTCATATCAGAATAATTTTAGTTCAATTCCTTAAATTCTAAGAAAAAGTTGATGAATATTTCAGTTGAGTCCTTGAGCACTGCACTATTGCAGCGTACTGACAACAAGTTTTAGATAATTTTTACTTATGCCTCAGAAAGCGTTTGCCTGCTGGCAATTGTTGTTTGAATTGTTAGCAATAAGTGTTGTCAGCAACATGCGCACGGAGCCAGTGTTGTCATTGATCAATAATGCAAGCAACACAAGCATGAATCATTGTGTGTGCACATTTCGGATACTTTCACATTTTGGCCTGTTATCATTTTCTCTGAACTATGAAAATTACCGCGCTCTGCATACTTGTAGCATGATACCAGCTCTATGATTCATTGAAGAAATTATACTAGAACCTCGTCGCAACAAATAGTAGTCGTTGAAGAAAAAACATTTTCAAAGACGCTCGTTTAAAAGACGTGACTTTGAACATCATAAGTTCCCGCGCAATTGATCAGACTGAATCTCAATTTATTTTTTGTAGAGTACTATTACACTACTATGCAATACCGCAGTAACAAAATATTTGACCTGTTTTGTTAGAAGATAAATGATTGAAAAAGACATGATATCAAATAAGGACATTATTTCTTGGACACCCTAATAGTAGGTATAAGCCGTTTCTGCAGGCGTGACATGACCGAAAATAGAAAGAGATGTTCAATATTTGCGCCATGGCCAACAAATGCCCAACAATATACAGGAGAAACTATAGAAGTGACTATAATGCATCCCAACTGAACTGTTACTCGGAACCTAATTTCCTTATGATATTCTAGGTGGTCTGACAAACGACAAAATAGCACGAAAATGAAAGAGACATAGACGGTCGAAAACGGACGAGTGTAGTAGGTATAACAGTTCCGCTAGGATGCAAAATAATTGTGTTGTTGTTGATGGCCTGAAGCAACAAAGATTTCAATGAAGAGGTGAAATGGAAGTGAATGCCACAAATAATAGGTATATTCAAGTCTCGCGTCGGCGCGGCAATACTACCTACTAGGGATCGCATTTCGGTAAATAATTGCATCATTTGTCTTCTCTACTCTTCGTCAAGCGGTTGTCTCTGATAGTGAAAGACAACCGGTACCCGAAGAGTAGAGACGACAAATGATGCAATTATTTTCCGAAATGCGATACCTACTACATACTTATAGCGGGGGATTATGAAGCAGCTCGAGGGGGCAGATGGTTGTTTACAACCATCTATAATACTCGCCACTACCCGGCACTACGCGTGCCCGTTTAAAGGTTACACGAATTTGAAAAGATACTACGTAGCTTATGCATCAACGTCAATAATATATAAATGGCAATCCAATAGAGACCGTGGATCGGCTCTCGAAGTACATTCCTTTTCTATAACTCTTTGTCGAGCGATTTTCTGTAAACAGACACAGAGAGAGAGAGAGAGACAACCGCTCGATAGTGAATTAGATGAAAGGAATGCAATTCGAGAGTCGATTCACGCCCTCTATTATGCATTCCATCTAAACTCTTTGCCAGATTCTCATTTTCACATAAGTCGACTGTGTGAAACATATGACTTTTGGTCAGAGTGACGACGAAATAGTGCGCACTAGGAGAGAGACACAGTCGGCAAGAAACGTAACGCGTGTACTGGGTATAACAGTTCGGGCAGGATGGATAATACCTGGCACCATAAAAGCGTGATCGTTCGAAGATTACACGAATTGGAAAAGATACTACGTTGCTCATGCCCCATTGTTGGCAGAGTGAATGACAAAGTGCATTTCATTTCTTTGTTCTCTATCGTACGCCAAAGATGACCGAGCGAATGAGAGTACAGCGGTACGGACTGCACTTTAAAGGAACCAGAAAGGGAGATTGTTTTGCATGCACTTTCGTTATCACTTCTCTCCATTCCCACACTTTCTCGTCATCAGAGCGGTCTACTCTGACAAAGAGAGAGCAAGGGAATTGGATAGAAGTGATAACGAAAGTGCATGCAAAACAATCTCCCTTTCTGGCTCCTTTAAGATTCATTCGGTTATTCACCAACCTCAATAATACCTAAATGACAGGACAGTACGGATTGAAGCAGATACGTAGTTCTGCGCAAACCACAAGTCGTCACTATTCACAACTATCGGCCATCTTAACGAAAGCGTTTCTTAGAACCTCATTTGACTACCAGTAGTGCAGGTGAAATGGAGGGCAGAGATACGACGAAATAAATAGTATGAGCGCGATAATCGGCCAAAAACGCAACATGCGTACTGGGAATAACAGTTCTAATAAGAAGAAGTGCCGTCACTCTTTCAAGGCTTTACACTGCGATAACTATGAAAATGTTTTAGCTTCCGACATGTTTCACCTCGACCGACAGCTGCTAATACCAGCTGCGTGATTATAGTTCACTATGGACTAGGGATCGCATTATGGAACGTTACTGACAGTCGTTCATTACTACCCATCTAACTTAATTCTTGGCGGTCGTCTCTGCGTAGTGAGGGACAACCGCTATGAATAAATTTAGACGGTTAAAAATGAACGGCTGTCAATAACGTTCCATGCTGCGATCCCTACTATGGACGATAGTTAGAAGGCGTTTCCTTGTTCCTTTAGAATAATAGCCTCTCTACGTGGTGGTCACGGTATTAGGATCTCGTGACAAGACACATAAATACAAGGCCCAACGAACGAATTGAAAGCACGAATTTTTTGCAAAGCATTAACCACATTACGGAGAATGAATATAGTGGCGAACGAAAATCTAAGCGGTCCAAAGAGCACGAGATGCTAACAAAGGCTTACGAAAGATGTGTCTCAAAATATCTTCATTTCTTGATCTTTGATTTTGAAGAGACTCAGACAATGTGATATAATATTATACAATGGAGAGCGGAAATGACAATAGAATCACTCATGTGAAAAGTAAACACGGACACGTTTTTGCACAATACTACAAGAAGGAACAAGTCTTATACTATAAGAGATTGAGTGTGAAAGTACGAATGCGACCAAAGCTGAACTTCCGAAATTGCATTTGCACGCTCGAATAAAGAGTGTGATGTAGAATGTGGTAATGGAAAAATAGCAAAATACACCTCTTACTTCCTTCAGGTATAGGATATATCCATTACGCGGTCTCGCGAAGCGTGGGCGGTCCATGCAACTCTAACCTCCCCATTCTCTCCCGAGCGGCCGTCTCTCTCAAACGCA
>JACMIF010005841.1:0-10077 GCA_014805445.1 Diplogasteroides magnus | reverse complement strand
CTTTTTTAAAATATTTTTTTAAATGCCGATTTTTCGAGGCCGACAGGTATTATCTCAGTTGCTGTTACAGATACGGCCATGGACTCCGGAAAGAAAAATGATCAGAAAAAAATTTGCTGCAGAATGAGCCCTTTCCCAGCCCTCTACAATGAGTTTGAAGCGAGTTATGATCGATCAAACTTTATGACGAAATTCATTTTTAAATCGATTGCGAAATTTTTTCAGACCGAATCACTACAAGACGTTCATTGGGGTGTCCATACCTACTTTCAGGAAAAAAATCAGGATTTAATTCGAAAGTTTTCCACCCGGTTCCGAAAAGGTCGATTTTAGCTTGAGATGAAAAAATAACGTATCTTAATAGAATAACTTGAATCAGTACATTATTTTGCAACAAAAGCACAGTAATTGCATAATGACAATCTCGCAGCTTAGTAGGCAGAACGATTCGCATACGGCTTTTGAACGATTCATGAAGCATGTATCGCTGACAATCAGTGAGAGTAGCGCTAATTTCGCAACAACCGGACAGAAGAGCGTAAGACAAGCAGAGTAGAACCATTCGGGAGTCGCGTGCGAATCGTTCTATCTCTCCTCTTTGTGTGAGAACATTGCAAGAAGTTTTTTGGCTTCCAAAAAGGCAAAAAAACAAGCATTGGCCGTATTTCCTCCAGTGTTGCGGCTTGGGCGATTGTAACATTTTCTGCTGCAATTGTGACTTCGGCTGTAACCCCATCTGCATCATCGGAAGAGGCAAGAGGAGCCTCGATACGACCGAATCTGTGAGCGTAACTGCCGGTAAGCAACTCTTGTTAGTATTATGCATTTCAGCTCATCGGTTGTACCTACACGTATACCGTCCGAGTGCCTATGCATCCCCCAATCTACCCTCCCTTTTTAAGCGAATTTATACAGCAAAAAGTCTAAACACTTCCTAACTGTTCAATTTAGATGCGTAATAGTTAACGAACGCACTCTGCTAATCGGGCATTACACTGTTGTGCTATTTATTTCAGTAACTGAGGATCGTTTCAACAAAATCGATGCTGACAGCGATGGAGCGATATCGCTCATGGAGGCTACATTCTATCTGCGTCGTTCTAACATGCTGACTACCGAAAACGACGAGTGGTTAGCCTCTTATACGGTTTAAATGTATTTCCCAATAGATGTATTTCCCATTCGTCTAATCTCCGCGGAGCTGTTGTCATCGAAATTCGAGACAACCGCTTCCTAGAGATTAGACGACTGGGAAATGCATTTTTACCGCTTAAAAACCCCAGTGTCATACCGCCAGACATGCTGGAATTTCTGTCTTGAATATGCACCTGAATATTCAAAGTAATTATGTTGTTATACCTTGCAATAAATGGCACTTTCTTCACATAGCTCTAAGTTTGTCGCGCGAATGAATAGTTTATTCTCTTGGCAGAATGCATCCCAAAGTTCATTCCAACTATCTGCGCTCTGTATCGCGCAGTCGTCTCTGGCATAGAAAGACGACCGCGAGATTGCGAACGCAGAGAGTTGGAATGAACTTTGGGATTCAGTCTGCCAACACTGATTGTTTCCCTCTTGCCGGTTCAATGAACTCGATGTCGACAACGACGGCAAAATTCAGCCGGCGGAGTTTGATTACACCCTATTCAATCAACACGCCGGTTGACGAATACATTTATTTCCGCAATAAAGCGTTTTGATTTTCTACCGTTTGTGCTCAATACATAGGTAACAGTGAGCGAAAAGGGTGAAAGAGCTGCCCTTACGCCGACGATATGACGCATAGAAAGGAGAAATAGAAGAAAAGGCGAAAAATGGGTTCTATAGGGAGAAAATGATGATTGAGAGATGACTATTCATCGCGCCAGGGCTGGGCAGACGGATCAGTCATCCATCCGTCATCATTTTTCAGCCTGCAAACATCTCCCTATGGAGACAACATCTTAGAATGGGCAAGAAAAGGAAGCCGGCTGCAACCCCAACTGCGTTCCGGAAAATGGACCTAAGAGAAGCCTCGATGTGATCGCATCTCTGAACACAACTGGAGGTATACATTTTCTTGTTATTATACATCCCAACTGACCAGTTATGCCTACACGTAAACCAAAAGGGAGTGCTTATGCAACCCCCAACCAACCCCTCCCTTTTTAAGCGAATTTATACAGTAAAACCAAAGCAACCCTTAACATGAATAGCTAACGCTCTAATCCAGACTTACACAATTGTACTATTTATTTCAGTAACTGAAGATCGTTTCAACAAAATCGATACTGACAGTGATGGAGCAATTACACTTAAGGAGGCTACATTCTATCTGCGTCGTTCTAACATGTTGCTGTCGGAAAACGACGAGTGGTCAGTCTCTTATAGGTTTTATATAGTAAAAAAAATCTCCGCGAAGCTGATGCTATCGAAATTCGAGGCAACCGCTTCCTAAAGATTAGACTAATGTAGATTGCCTTTTTTTACAGTTTTAGAGGGCCCTATTGTCTTACCGTCAAACATGGGGACTATTGTTTTGAATATGCACCTCAAAATGCAAAGCAATTATGTTGTTATAACTTGCACTTTCTTCATGTAAATAGCACTGAAAGACGACCGTGAGATTGCGAACGTAGAGAGTTGGAATGAACTTAGGGATTCACACTGTCAACATTGATAGTTTCCCTTTTGCAGGTTCAATGAACTCGATGTCGACAACGACGGCAAAATTCAGCCGGCGGAGTTGGATTACTCCCTTCGCTAATCAGATTTAATCAATACGCTGATTGACGATTCCATTGATTTCCGCAATCAATCGTTTTGATCACAATCATTTACCCTTCGATAAACATATTATCATTAATATTATATCAAATGATAAAGACTTTTTCGAAGAGACCCGATACTGATGTCCCTAATGTTAAGAGGAGAAGAAGAGCCATTAGAACCACAGAGCACATTGTTTGAAGTCAGTGAAAAACTAAGACTGTAAACAAAGGAGGTGAAAATTGCAAGTTTTTGGACATTTTTTCTCCAAAATGCGCCATGAGGAAATTCTCTCGCTATTAGAATTCTACACTCCTATCATACTCCTATCCATTCCACATAGCCATTGGTTCTCTTTTCACTGGGTGCTCTTCACTGGATAACTTGAAAAACAAGCGAAAATCTAGTTGCATGCCTACAGACGCCTTTTTTCTCGAAAATGAGCCATGGACTGCAGCTCATCACTATATGTTTTCGACTCTCCCAACATACTCCTATCCATCGCACATAGTCATTGGTTCCAATTTCTTGGGGTCCCCAGACCGTTTCCTGGTAAGTGGCGAAGAATTGCTACACCGTGGTTTATTTCGCCATCGCAATTTGCGTCATAGATGTGCAGTGAAAAAATGAACGGCGCGCCTCAAGTGTCCCTTTGACCATGGTGGCAAAAATGGTGGCTATTGCGCGTCTCTCCTTCGCTCACCGCCGACATGTGCTGTCTGCTGTCTCGCCCCTCACCGGTGCCACGGCTGCAAGATAAAGCTAATGATAGGATGGCATTTGAATGAAAGCGCATTTTCAATTGACATGTCTACTATGATCTTTAGATACTTTTGTCATCTTGGTCAATTTTGTTTAGCTTCGAGAAAACATGCACTGGGTAGAGCCGAAGGAAATTTACCTGAGACCACATTTGACGTCGTGAACAACAAGACAATGCAAATGAAAAAAAACTCTTTTTGTCGTGATGGTTGTGATTCGGCCTATCACGCCCATCGATCCTCGTGGGTGATGCAATTTCATTCCCACAGCAACTTAGTGCAAGAAAATAGCAGGTTCCTTTTTCAGTGTATTTTTACTTCATTATTCCCCTCGATAAGTGTTCAGAGTGAATGTAAAGCCTAGCGATCGTTTAAGATCAACACATAGGTAATGGAGTGGAGGGTCTTGTTAATCACGAAGCACGGGAACCATTCGAGATCGTCTATTCGATTGACCGGTCTCCCGACTAGAGACCGCGAATCGACTCGAGTCATGAGTCGAATGAATTGGGGAGGGGTGAAATGACTCTCCGCGAAAGTCATTGCCAAACGAGATTCATGTTCTCATCTTTGCTCTAATTCCTCACGACGCAAATAATTTGCGCTTTGTGAGCAAACGAATAAAGAAGATCATCGATGAGAATGAATCGCGAATGAAGTTGTCCCTATATTGCTGGTCAAGGTAAAATTTTGAAAATTGAGCATCCCTGAAACAAAAATGCGGTTCCCCCTTTTAGGCGCCGACAAGTAAGCGTTGATGTGCGCCATGATTCCCAACTGGATACTACCACAGTCACTTTCAAACGAAGATGGAGTGCGACGGTGATCATCAAGGAACAACAGTGCATTGCAATTGACGCGGTAAGATGTTTAAAAATATTTATCATTGGCTAATTTATAGTAATGCACTATGTAGAGCACATTGCAACAAAATGCTTGAAAAATTAGCAGTGTTCAAAAAATATATTATATATTCATATGAAATAAATAGGAACTTTTTCCAGTTCATGGCGAACCCACCATAAGTAAACCATGAATAGGTAGGCCATAGGTTGGCCATACTACGGTTCAAATCTATGCCCAGAGAATCAGGTGCCATCTATACCTATAGATAGGGACCGCAAGGTGTCTGACCAATTTTTCTTCTGGACCATGTACGTAGGCTCGAATGATAGCTCCGCCTCCGTTACAAAACCTTTTTTTCCGTTTGACGATATCTTTTCTCTGCGCTGAAATATTGGTCGTAAACGAGCGCGAAACGCATCAACAGAGAGACCTCGAAAGTTGAAAATCGCTCCCTCTCCCTCCCCTAACTCGGTCATGGGAACTCTTTCCTCAGATAATATCTGATATTGTTGTTATAAAGTGTTAATAGAGAAGAGGCTGGAGGTACAAATTTCACATAAAATACACCCATTACAAAATTAAGGGGCAATCGTGATGCTCATGCTTAGGTATCTGGTAATGACCCCCAGAAATTTGACAGCTCAAAGTTTTGTCGTTTTTGTGTTGTTTGGTTTTTTCAACTTTTGGCGAAAAAGTGTCCCTCGCCAAGTGGGCGGAGCTTGCGGTCCCTACTAGAGTGGCGGGGTCGAATAAACTCATTGAGAAGGAAAGGTCATTCGCGTTGCGAAGGGACCGGGCTTCGCAATGCGAAGGAACGGGGAATCGCAATGCGAATGGACCGTGCTTCGCAATGAATGATAGAGAAATGAAGTGGGCAAGAGTTGCCCCTATTTTACATGCGCTTGAGCCCTCTCTGGATGCAAATTTTTTTGCTATTCTCACGTTGTTTTTGCACGGATGGTGGTTGTTCCTCTATAATGTCGTTAACGTCAGCCGCTTATGATCACTATGATTTGTCTGCAGATAGCAAATCTCAAGTTAGTTTTTTTATTGTTCGTTAGTTTTTTTTATTGCATTATTTTTCATAAGATATGTAAGCTCTGAGGCTTCAAGTCCTCTTTTAACGTAAAGGTTCCATCGACGTCAAATATGCTTAGCCATCTGAAGTAAGTATATTTTATATGTTTTGTTTGGGTCTAATTATTGTTATTCAGGTCGAAACATGTGGCGGCGTATGGGAGTGTCAATCGCAAAAAGAATCAGGCAGACAACAAAAAGGCGCAATTCTCACTTTTCATGTTCATATTGACTTCGTTCAGTTCTTTCCGAGGTAGACATTACAGTTTTGCTTTTTCTCATATTATCTAATTTCCTGAAGTTGTCGAAAACAACCATTTTCGACGATTTGTGAAGGCTTTGAATGGAGCGTACGAACTGCCGAATAGAAATTTCCTGAGTCGCGAGTCGTTGTTTAGCTCTCAGTACTGGTGTTTGGTCTTCAAAGGGAGGAAAAGTCTCACTTTTGGCCGTTATCGTACATTATATTGACGAACAATTCCATTATCGCAAGATGGTAACAATACCTAATATGTAACGGTGAAATACTTGACATAACAGATTATTAGCATGGATGCCATTGCCAAGAGTGGTCACACCGGTGCATACATTGCCGATTAAATTATGGCTGTGATAAAGCGCTATGGTATTTTCAAGAGCATTGTATATTTTCTATTATGAATTTAGGCATCACTGATGTTTCGGTGTTAGCATCAGATGCAGGATCGGCGATGCTATTGGCCTCAAGAAACTTGGCCATTCCAAGGTTAGCCAGAATTGTGTTTTAAATAGAATGCAATATTTTAGCATTATATGTTTCTGTCATACTCTTCACAATGGTGTTTCGGCGGCAATGAGAATTCTTGAGACGAAGTGCAAGGCAATTGGCATGATTCGTAGATTCAACAAGAAATTTGCTAAAAGCAGCGCATTACAAGAATATTACTGCAGGTACGGATATTTTTTTCTTATATTTATAATCTATTCATCAGGACAGCTGCTGCTCTTAACATGAGATCACTAATAATCCCTAAAGATGTGTCAACCAGGTGGTCGGCAACCAGAAGAATGATCAAAGTTTTTCTGAAGATGGTATTTTGATTGTATTTCAACCGAAAGTTAATTCGTAAATAGGTCAATGTAGTCATTCCTACAATGAGACAATTCAAGTTGGCGGCACCATCTGCAGCAGAAATATCATTTTTGGAAAAGCTAGATGAATGTCTTCTCCCATTCGAAGAAATGACTCTGGAGTTGAGCCGAGCAGAGTCATCTGTATCATACATTATACCGGCTATTGAAAATCTAAAATCAAACATGCAAGGGTTCGGTGTTTTCAAAAAAATCGATATTCACAAGTTTTTCAGGCTGTTGACGCGATTTCGTAATGATGCACCCATTTGCACATTTATAAGGACACTGATAAGCGAATTTACTGTTCGAGTTGAAAGGAACTATGCACAGAAAAAGGAACTGAAAATCTCATGTTATCTTTCTCTAAGGTATATTAATTGTATATAATTTTAGAAGGAAGTATAAGTGAATTTTGAGTTTTTGTGGTCTCCCCTCTATTATGAACCCCCAAGATTGGCTGTCTGTCCGAAACATTGTCATCGCTGAATTGCCACGTATGCTTAAAATAATGTGATGTGAAAAATTAGTCTTCGATTTAGCTCAATCTGTAGTACATGTGTCACCTGCAACACCAGCTTGTCGGATTTCTCGTTGGAGCTCTATCATCGGAAACGCAAATGTTTTACCTACCATAAATCCATCATATAACGTAATAATTACATAATCATAAACGAGGAACATTTAATTATAGGCTGAGTGCGCCGCATATGAACTGTGTGTTCTTAACAATCGGGCTGTTTATTTTGAGCACCCTCTTCTGTTTTGGAAGGAACACATGGACCGATTTCCTAATCTTGCACTATTAGCTAAAAGGTATATTTTTGAAAGATTAATGGTTGCTCTATAAATCCAAATTTAACAGACATTTGGCAATGCCTGGAAGTACAGTCGAATGTGAAAGATCCTTTTGCCCTGCTACTCGCCTATTCGCAAATTATCTCAGATCTAATATCAAGGGAGAAACTGCAAGTAAAATGTTGCTTGTAATGGCGGCAGACAAAGAATGCCCCGAGTAAGCATTCCTTTACATTCTATTTCCTTATTCGTTTTAACCATCTTTCGTTTAAGGTTCGCCACATTCGATGATTGATTATTTCTCTGATTTATATTATTGACGGATAAATAAATTGTTTTATACATATTTGAGTGCCTAGACACATCATATTCATTAAAATTTTCGTTGTAGGAAATTTCGAAATCCGTTAGTATTTTTTTATATTAATTCTCATTTTCCTTCACTTCGCAATCGTTCGCATTGCGAACGACAACAGCCTTCGCATTGCGATCGGTTGGCAATGCGAAGGCGTTAGTCGGCTAACTCATTCTTCCCTTCCTTCGCTGCGAAGCGGCTGATTGCGAACCGTTAGCCGTTCATTCGCCTTCTTTGCGATTCGCAGACCCCGCCACTCTAGTCCCTACCTATAGACAACCACCGCACGCGAAGAATGGAGGGTGAAGGGGAAGGGCTGAGCTGAACAAGTGCCAAGTAATTGCATGTTTAGGAAGCAACAGGAATGAAAGGGAACGCAAAGAGCAAATACTTGAAACAACAGCAGAAGAAAACGCTGGATTTGCTTGCGGGATGGTGCAACGTCATGAGAGCAGCATTCTTGGGTTATTCGTGGGATATATTTCTTCCGAAACTAATGCGTCGGTGAGGAATGTGGTTGTGACTGTAGACAAGAGATCACATTACGGAACTACTAACATCCCTAATCTTGAGATTGAGGAGGTTGGAATTTCCGAAAATACGTTCCCTGCTGGATACATTTGTGCCATAACGAATAACTGCTGCGACTTGACGGCTCATGTACTAAATTTACCATTTCGACAGTTGTGCAAATCTATTTTCGCATCTTATTAGGTCCGGTGACATTCAACGTCGTCTTCGCAATGTGACGTCAGATGTACTTTCCATCATACAGCCAATCTTACTAAAAGCACAAAATCTTATTGTGGAAGGAACTGTGTGCCTGGCAAATGAAGAGGAATTTCAACATGTTTTCCAAGCGAGAAGCAATCTCAACATTGATTCAGTTGTCTTCAAAAATCGACCCGATCTTTTTGACAATCACTTTTGCAGGGGTAATTGTTTTAATTTTTGAGGTGTATCTTTAAAATTCTTTTTTAAATTATCGACTAAAATTGAACATTTTCAGCAGCTGCACAAGAATATTAAGAAATTAACGGTTGTCCCCCTACTCTCAATAACTGAAGAAAAGTTGTTCGTCTTGATCGTACGGACTAATCTCAAACGACTGACCATACGCGCTTGTCAAGGAGTCAGTTGTGATACCATCAGGAATGCTATTCAGGTTTCCTATTAAGCAGACAACACTTTGCCTTTAACACGCGTTCTCTGAGAAAACCGATATGAGTCTGGTACCGAGAAAGTCAAACATTTTCTAAAAATACCAGAAATTAAACTTAAGTAACATTATGTAAATGAAAATTTAACCGCACATCACATGAGCTTTTGAGGCATTGGATATAGGGAGATTTTCTCTTTTGAATGATAAATTAACCGAAAATCTTCTGAAAATCATAACTTTCTTCATTTTCAAGCATATGTGCCCATTTTTTTTCACGGCGTGGATAGTTCACCCATAATCATAACAAGCACCTAAAGTGGCCACAGCGTCACGTTAAAGACAATGGCAACAATATTCTCATTTTTGAGGTATGCCACATTTTCAGAAAAATCGACGTAACTATTTTGGGTCTCACTGAGATCAGTCGACTTTTTTCCAGATTAAAATTCTATATGCAATTACCTACATTTTGAGCACCTTGCCGGCCTCTATCGATGGGGCAAACTTGAGTTATGCATTTCTGAATGTTGCCGATTCGACGAAAATGGCCAAATCGTCGATATTTCAGCGTTTGTATTTCATTGGAAAAGTCGTTTCAGACAAACTTCCTTCATAAAAGTTTCTTGTGTTGATGTCCTCTTTCGATATTGGTGCTAAAAAGTAGGGGTCATGTCACTGACTGAAAGTCCGTTTTTGGACATCGAGAAAGTGGCAAAATGACCCAAAAATCACTATCGATGACCTAGGTATGACTTTTAGTATCAATTTTGAAAGAGTATGTTTTGAGAAAAATTTTGGACCTAAGATGAGCTTTTGAAATCAAGTTTGAACAGAGTTATGATTTTTTGTTCATTTTGTAGAAATGTTTCCAAAACATCACTAGATTCCTCGAAATACAAACGCTGAAATATCGACGATTTGGCCATTTTCGTCGAATCGGCAACATTCAGAAATTCATAACTCAAGTTTGCCCCATCGATAGAGGCCGGCAAGGTGCTAAAAATGTAGGTAATTGCATATAGAATTTTAATCTGGAAAAAAGTCGACTGATCTCAGTGAGACCCAAAATAGTTACGTCGATTTTTCTGAAAATGTGGCATGCTTCAAAAATGAGAATATTGGGCTCTATTCTACTTTGGTGGTATCTATGATGTTTAGTGGTCTTTAAAAAGTTTAGAGGTCTTTACAACATATAGTGGTCTTTTCGATGTTTAGTGGTC
>JACMIF010005840.1:0-10077 GCA_014805445.1 Diplogasteroides magnus | reverse complement strand
CGTGTTTTGGGTGTTTTATGGCCAAAAAGCGACTATGTCCGAGAAAAATAATATGACTTCCGATGACACCCTGTTTTCTCAACGGAAATCGATAGAGGGAGTCGAGACAAGCATTTAATGTTCCCTGACACTTTTTCTGAAAGTGCCTCCATCATGGTGCAAAAGACGTTTGTATCCGGCGGGATTCGAACCAGCTACCTTTTGGCTACTAATCGACCAAAATTTTGAAGTTGTTGGTGACCAATTTTTAGATGAAATTCCGCATTTAGATGTAAAGTGTCATGGAGAATCGAATGAAACAATTTTAAAAACGCCACTTGAGCCAATTTATTTAAGGACGGCCTATTTTCGGAAACGAATGCTTATAACTTTGTCCATTTTCATTTTCATGAGACGGTCCCAACTGCTAAAAGTCTTATCCCGTCGAGACGATCAAGAATCACTATACTTTTATGGAGTTTGGACGCCTAGGAAAAAAGTTAGATTTTTCAAGTCCACACTTTACCGATTTTTCCTACCTCTCAAACTCACTTTCAGACATTGAGGTGTTGATTTTTGAACTCAGCGCCCTCGACTTAGACAGATAGGAAAGTTTGAATGGGGGTTAATTTTTGACTATGTGCCAAGGGTATCTCACTCCGTTCAGATAGCGTCTGTTAATATTATTTTAATAGCCGTGAATGCTTTTTTTCCAATCTATTCGTTATTTTAATTCCAATATAGCGTACTTTGTTAAATTTGTTTGATTAATTTGATAAAAAAATACTAATTTTTATCCAGAACGATATCGAGAATGAATACAAATGAAGTTGAGGGATGCCAGGGTTTTCATTGGTATTAACTTTCGATCGTGAAAACGGTGGTGTAATCAGCAAAAAGGGTTGAAATATCGAAAGCCAGTGAAGCCATGTCTCATGGTTGGGTAAAGATGTCTCCTTTTCTCTGCACTCTCTTCTACATGCTAATGTATCTCACCACCTTCCCCACTTCCATTCCGTCTCCATTCTTGATCAAAGATCACTCCCATTACAGTAATCCTCCAACTTATTAAATATAAGACCTTCGAGTCTATTTTTGCTTCCAGTTTATATAAGAAATGTTCGTGGGAAAGCTCCTTTAATGAATGCAAAAGTTCGTTCTCATGAATTATCTGCTCCCCATTGTTACTTTTAGCGGCAGTCGGTCATCTTTGTGCTTTCAATTGCATGCATCCAATTTTATATAAAACTGTCGTTTTGTTCGATGAGACGGCACGATCGCGCGGTACGTGTACGCGAGACGCACACGTGGAGATGAAATGTCATTCAATCTTTCAGCACTAGTGAACAACACATTTTCAATTGCCCCCCCCCAATCGAGGGCGACCGTTGCGTACGTACGGGCATAGAGCACTTGTCCAGATCAAAGTAGTGAATCTTCAGTTCAGCGTCATCTCGGGCGCGGTTCGATGCTTTGAGGGTTGGGAGATTTTTCGGGGTTCCCTGAATGGACAATTTACTTTCTGACATGGAGACGGGAACTGACGATCAATTGCGCTTCGTGGACGTGGACGTATGAGTCACGCATGCGAGTCACGCCGTGACATGGATCATCGGAGGATCTGAATAAAACTTTTTATAGAAACGAAAACAGAAATGCCCCCAATCGGGGACTTACCTCGCCTGCGCTCTTGCTGTCGCAGCAGTTTTCATCTTGCCAGGGTAAGACATGAGCGGAGAATCGTCCCAATGGCGTGCAGCAACCGGTTGGGATGAAGGACAGCGGAACGAATGCAACGCCGAATGAGCCATGCCACCGTCCTCGCAGAGACAACTGCACAGAAATGGATAAGTTCATTAAAATCCGTCCATACTCTCTCATCACTGCGATAATGCGGGCGGTGGTCGTATTTTCGAGACAGAAGTTATCGACCTATTACGTTATCGAAGCCTCGTTTCTGACTCTCGATTTTCCTGTCTGAACTGACTGATTCATGATTCATATTCATATGATTCATATTAGCTTGTAAAGAAAGTCTTGTCGCATTTTTTAAAAAGCATCTATCTTTATTTAGAGACGCTGCACAATTTCATTGTATGTGGTTATGTATAGTAGGCAGGCATGCTATTCTGGCATAAATTATATCGGACTGCACGCATCTTCTTTCTGGAGTTATGACAGAAAGGAAAATTTTGACCGCTTCGCAGCTCCTCAACAGCGGCTTTCTCAATTTTTCCCATTCTTTCAAGCAAAGCATATACGCTTACTTGTGGGTTTTATCGAACGTGGGAACAGTCCATATCATATGCTAGAAGGCTTTTAATTCTGTGGTATGACTACGAAGTTCTGATGGAAAAGGTAAAAACAGTCAAACAGGTGATACTTTTGCTACATATAAGACAGTGATTTATAAGATTCAGAAAATTATGTCAAGGTAACCATGAAAAAAGGGCTGTCACAATTTGCACCGTGCAAAATGTGACTAATTTGCGACGGCCGAGCTTGTCACAGTTTGCACGGTGCAAATGGTGACAGGTCGGCGACGGCCTTGCTTGTCACAGTTTGCACCGTGCAAATCGTGACAAGCCCTACCCTTGGCTAACCCGCGTCGGGTGCGATGTCGCAGGTGCATATAAGGATTGTGGTTACCTTGACATAATTTTAAATATTCTTACCATTTCTTCCCGAAGAAGGCATATAAGGAGGCTGATCCCTCCTGTTTTGGTTTAATTACCCAAGTTTGAGGTAAAGATCGGATCTCATGTCACGATTTGCACAGTGCAAACTGTGACAAGCTCGGTCGTAGCAAATTTGTCGCATTTTGCACGGTGCAAAGTGTGACTTTGTGGTTACCTTGACATAATTTTATGAATCTTATAAATCACTGTCTTATATAAAGCATGCGTGTTCCGTGAACCGTAAACAATAGGAAAAGAACGAAAAAAGATATGCAAGAATATGCCCCATTTTTTAAAATTAGGCAAATATTCTTACCATTTCTTCCCGAAGAAGGAATTTAGAGCCATAATCGAATGTGGATATATAAACTATTAATAATGCGCAAGTTGCACCCGAAAGGCGATCGAGCATATTGATGTAGCCTTTCAAAACGAGCTGTCATTCTTTTTCGGATGAAAAGGCGTTTTTTTCGCTTGATTTTCAAAAACAATTGCCCTGAAAAACTCTGTTGGCTGTGAAGTCTCTCACTGGGCCTGGTATTGTTCATTACACGGCTCATGCATTAGCACAATTCGTTTGGACCGGAAAATTGGCATCGTGAAAATGCAGCTAGAGAAATTATCAGTGGTCTTCACGGCAACTATGGATTTCCAAAGCCTACTGTTTCCAGGGTTGCAGGCATTGAGCAGCCAAGCTATGCGCACATTTTGGCCATAGCTTGCCAACAACGATGCACTACACAATTACTGTCTAGCGTTCATTTTTGTGCATCGGAATAACAAAATGTGACAAGACTTTCTTTACAACCAAATATTTTCATATGATTCATATATCACTGATTCATATCATAAATATCGATCGATGAATAAATGATGTGACCAACAACAACAACCACAAATTGAGTATTCAATTATTATGCATCCTATCTGAACTGTTATTTCTCGTCTCACACTTGGATACCACCCTGGTCTCTTATTTTTACATGCTATTTCGTCGTTGCGGAATATGTTTCACCTAGGAGACAAATAGACTTGAATAACAGTTCACTTAGGATGCATAATACCACTTTATCACTTTTTACAAGATTGAAAATCTGGCAAAACGCTCGGAGAAATTTTTTGACACTAGCGAGTCACAAAATATATGAGTGCAACTGTAAGGGCGATCATGAATCGACCATTTTTTGCCTTTTTGAAAAACGTTTCTCTGGTTCTTTCTTTTCGTGTTTCGAAAAACGCCTTATTGATGTAGAGTACCTACCTTGTTCCTACCTTGATGTACCTTGTCGATCTTTTGGTGTTGATGCATCATTCTCTAATTTCCTATGCAGATACGCTGGTTAATAATATGAAAGTTGCGTCGGGGACGAGCTACTGCATGTGTATTTTCTGTGCACGCTACGCACTATATTTCAACGGGACGTGTTGCGGTTTCACAACTGTGCGCGATATTGTGCGCTGCAATAGCACGATGTTCTACTTCTCGGCACGCTGTGCTACATTGCGGATTACTGTAATCAAAGGATTACAATAGCAGATGCTCCGCCCATTCTGCAGCCATTATGAAAAATAGACATATGAGTATAGAGGAAAGAGTCAAATGAAACGCCAACATATACTGAAAAAAGACAGGAATAGGAGTGAGAATAGATGTGTGAACCGATGTTTCGCCGCTAAGCCATGTTCAACGAATAACGAGGAAAATGACTTGGCCGACGTCTGAAGAGGTCAGCACGCCGTTCTCATACATACTTACACCGTAAACCTATGAAGTCGATCGATAATCTACATTTTCCTACCTGTTTCAAGAGGCATCCCCCATCAGCAAAACTTGCGTGGTACTGCGGTGCAAGAACGACAAGCACGAGCCGTCGAGCGCTCATTCGTGTACAGCAGGGTACGGTAGCGAGAAGGGAGTAGGGTAGACGGAGGATAATAAACAAGCAACAGTTAGCATAAACATTTGCGCGGCGACTGGTAATCTAGGATCAGCCTTTATTAGTTTTAATAATAGACGAATATTCATTTCCTTTAAAGGCAATCGCTGCAGAAAGTGTGCTGAATTTGATATTATTGGTCATTCTACAGAAACATTTCTTACGTATTTTACCCGAATTTTCACCCAGATTTCTTTGGAATTAACCGGCACTGTGACCCGATTTAGCTTTAATTTAATACTCCCTATGCTCAAATATTGTACATCCCTTAAGATCGACTGTAGAGAGGTCTTAATAAGCAAGGAGTTGATATTCGAACATCTATTCACATCTACCAGGTCTTTGCATATTTCTTGCACATCATCATTGTCTTTAATCGACGACGTATTTTGCAATGGTAAGCGAATGAGGCTATTATGAAAAGATATTTATCTTCCACCCAAGGGAAAAGACCGAATTGCATTAGAAGGTCGCAACGTCATTACACCATCACAATTGGACATTTTATCGAAGAGCCGCGACATTACGGAAATTTCAATTTCAAGTATTATTTGGCAAATAACGTCCGTTATGTGCAGGAAAATGATTCAGGTATGCTGATATCTATTTTGTATCGTTCAAACTTTAGCATAGACTTGTTGTGGTACTGTTTTATACTCACTCAGCATGGTTAGAATGAAATTGTAGGAATTATTATTCGTTGAAACGAAGAAACTATTAGGTTGGCCCATAATTAACTATTCTTTTTTTGAAAGAAATCTCCTAGAATCCATTGAAGGGCCCGTGTTCTGAAGTTTATGGTAGTTGATGTGGATGGCGTGAACAACCTATGTAACCAGCAATACCTGATCTCTATTCTTTATATATAGAACGCTGGCTAAAAAGTGTAAATTTCTGCAACAGTCATTGTGTAGTTGGGATTATTGCATTTTTTCTGCAATGACCGACAAAGGTTATGAACTTACTATGAGTGGATATGATGGATTATAGTTGTGCGCATGACACCGATTTTTGGTTTCTTATCTACTCTCATTGCTAGCAAGATATTTCGCAACAAACGAAAACAGAAAAAGTCGCACCCGGCGTCTTCGGAGAAATGCCACTCATGAATACAAAAAAGTGCAGTCGTTTCGAAGTATTCAAAATGACTGATGAGTAGCGTAGTATCAAAAACAATCTGAGAATTGGTCATTGGTAACTTGAGCCAGAAAGGAAAAATCATTGATTGATGTCTTGCATTTTTGCGTACTGCGTAGTCGGCATGAATTTCGACTTTTTCGAGAACATTCTAGCTCATTCTTCTAAGCGCGATTTCTTACTAACTTATGCATTGATAATTACAAGTAGACCCTGCGCCATATATTCCCCGACAAGTCATCACGAGTCTATTCAACCAACGAGCCGAATACATTATTCTGTATATGAAGTTCGACATCGAAAAAATTATGATCCTCAAGTAAAAATATGATTTTCTCGTGCATTTTCAATTCAGTTAGAACAGTGCATTTAAGTCTCCTAGTAGGGCTCACATAAATACAGAAATCAGCAAAAAATGGGCTCTCCGTAGCCTTTGATATTTTCAATTTTCTTATTCCCAAGAAATCGCAAATTCGTGCATTTTGCCAAATTGTCCACAAGTAGGACAGGACGCAATCGCTGTTTCTGTACTTTATCGAGCTTGCAGTACAGGTGTCGCCAGTTACAACCCTTATTTTAACATGGACCGCAAACTCGACGCTAAGCGAGAAGAAATCGATTTGTAATCCGGTGCCGCTTTGTCATGTGTCAACTGTTGCCCCTTGCTGTTCGAAGCACAATTGCGCAGCGATGGCCATATCGTGCCTTCTTACTGATAGTGAGTGGCCTACCACTATGCAGTATAACATCAATGCCCATTCTTACGAAAGAACTATTGGGATGCATTTCAAAAATGAATAGTTCATTATGGGCCAACCTAATAATAAGATTTATTATCCCTTCAAACTCCTGGAATTACGGGTCAATAACCGAGGTTCTAGCAGACGAAATTATAGAAGAAAGGACTATGCACTTTTATGAAACCGCTCCGGTACTACACGCAGTAAAATATCGTCGAAATGATCAACTTGTACAATTATTCCGAATTGTACAAGAATTACGAATTGCTTTGGTTTTCGCTAATCCCGAAATTCGAGATTCCGTGGCATTTATAAAAATGCAATCTCTACTTCAAGTAGAAAAGAGTAATGACCATGCAGACGATCGAGCGAACTCCAAACGACGAAGAATTGGTAGTTGAATGCTTTGATTGTTAACCACAAAATATTTATCGCAATTTTTCGACAATAAATAATATATTCAACTTGACGTTCAATTCATGCATGTTCAACATGATCTCACGGCTGCAAAATATGCAATCCCCATATTGCACACTTACAATATGTGGAATACTCATTTTCTTTACGACAAGATCAGGAAAAAACACAGGGTCACATCGCTCATTGATCAGTCAGTATCTCAAGTGTTCAATGACCGAGCAGAGCAATTTTGCTCGAGCCTTTTCCCAACCTGTTCTGGCTTGTGCACTTCCGCGTTCTTCGTGCTATTCAAAACTGGTGCAATTTGTCATTAGCTCCATGACGTTCTTCTGTTTTTAATAAACGCCTATTTGATCTGTCAGCTCGTATTATCATTCTGCCTTCTGAGCCACTGTGTAGAGGAGTTTAGGGATTTAGATGGAGAGAGATCCTGGCAGAAGACAGACAATACAATGGGAAGAGAAGAAGTCTAGGTGGAGGTTGGACTTTCCTGAATGGAGAACGGAATCCAAGCAAAAATTGCATATTTACGTCGTCTAATTCCTTCGGAGCGGTTGTCTATCTCACGTGATCGACAACCCGTCCGAAGGCATTTTACGACAGAAATGTGCACTTATTGCTTTGATTCCGTTTCCTAAACACTAGTGGGCCGAACAGTTATTCAACAAGAAATCTGTGACACACAGCTGCTCTGTGGAACTTGTAGCAGAATTCTTTCAAATGCACGCATGGTTTGTTCGATCGTTCATTTCGAGATATTGCAAGAGAGTGAAACCCCTCAGAAAGCGGTCATTCTCCTCGGCAAGCGAGATCACAAGGGCACATTCGCTTGCTGCGCAGTTTCTGTTCATTGTTCGCTCTTTTCGTAACCGCTTCGTAACCGGTCGGCCGCTTTCGCTGTAAATATTATAACTTTTGCGTTTCATAAATTCCCATACTCTGAAGAAATTAGACAAATGTACCGTCTGGGGGTGATGGCTGTCACGTCCTCCATTGTTTTGCGCGTTTGTCAATATAGAATTCTCAACGACCAGGAATGCGACAATAAGCAGAAGAAAGTGGAATGAGAAGAGTCGAGCCATCTAAAAATCAGCAGATGCCGATAAAACCGAAAACGGAAAAATGCAATATTGTAAATATTTTAGGAACCAAGTTTAGGAACATCGGTGCATGAAAGTACGATCGAATAGGATCTGAAGAGAGTGGCGAATGTGTAATGTGAATCAATTTGATTTATATTTACAATAATAATGGAGACTGTATATTATGGATTTTCTTCTAAAAATTACAATTAAAATCCAAGTGTTTGAAGGAAGAAAGTATGTATTTAATGGCTCTACAGTGCTGCAAAAGAGCTCTAATTACTTATGAAATAAAGATACGGTTCCACGCTGTGGAGAATTTGAATGATGGAGATATTGCAAAAGAAATTACAGCAGAAATTGTTTCCCATGACGTCTCTAAGTGACGTTCAGCGAACATTTCACAGAACAAGAAATCAGGGAATCACCAAGAAATACATATGCATTTTCAGCAAAAATTGTTCCGTAAGTAAATCGTGGCCAGTAAAAATTGCAAATAGATTATTTCCGCTTCGGATCTCTGTTTGGCCCTAAAACCTTTCCGAAAAAATACTTCTGATTTCTTGATGATTTCTTGATTTCTTGATTTGCGAAATGTTTTCTGCACGTCATTTGGAGACGTCATGGGAAAACTTTCTGCTGTAATTTGATTTGCAGTATCTCTATCATTCAAATCCTCCACTGCGTGGAACCGTATCTCTATTTCATAAACAATTGAGAGAGCACGAAATGGGCAAGAAATAACTTCAAATTGCAAACCCTGGGAGGACGCTATAAAAGCTCCTTTGCAGCATTGTAGAGCCATTACATACTTTCTTCCTCCTAACACTTGGATTTTTCTTTGGAGTCTTTAGGAGGAAATCCGTATAGTATTCATGTTAATTGTGGTGGAAAATTGAATTGATTCACATTACATATTCGGCACTCTCTTTTGGATCGTTTGCATCGCTTTTCCTCAAATTGGCTTCTAAAAACAATCACAATTTGACATTGTTTTTTTAACCGTTTTCTCATTTTTCGGCATATGATGATTTTCAGATGGCTCGACTCTTCTCGTTCCACTTTCTTCTGCTCATTGTCGCATTCTTGGTCGTTGAGAATGCTATATTGACAAGCGCGGGGGAACACAAAGGACAACCCGAGGTTCCTACTAGGGTTTCCAAATCAGTGGTGGAGTGCATTCGTTTATGGTCTGCATCTCGGGAAGCGGTTGTCTCACTAATGCGATAGACAACCACTTCACGAAATTCAGACCATAGACGAATACACTCTACTACTGATTTAGATACATTAGTTCCTACATTTGTCTATTACGATCTTGTAAAAGTTGTTGCATGGAAAATTAAGCGGCCCAAAAGTAATAATATTTATTTACCGGCTGGTCAGGAAGCGGTTGCGAAGAGGGCGAACAATGGACAGAAACCGCGCAGCAAGCGATTTTACCCTTGTCCTGAGGGTTTTACTTGCTGAGGCGAGTGACCACTTTCCCGGCGTTTGCACAATCTTGCAATATCTCGAAATAAAAGATCCAAAAACATGCATGCTTATTAAAGAAATGTGCAACAATTTCCACAGAGCAGTTGAGTGTGCGACAGATTTATTCATTTGCCAAATGTTAGGGACCATTATAAGTCGGGTGAAACTGGTGCCGTAATGGTGAAAGTGATGCTTGCATCATATTTCTCTCTATTGTTTGACTCATAGACCTTGGATAATATTCTATTATTTTTATCAAGGCACAGAATTGAGACCTCGAAACGCTTATTTTAACCTCCTTATTCTGTCCCGAGCGGCTCTCTATGAGATTGAAAGACGACCGCTCGGACTAGAACAGGGAGGTTCAAAATATGCGTCTCGAGGTTTCCAGCACGGAATATTGTAGTTAGAGCACAGTATGAATCAGAGAATGATGCATGACAAAAAACACTTGAGATTACGAAAACCCCCACGAACTACTTACTTTGACCATCACACTAGTGAAAGCACCGTAAGTTTAGGACCCTTATATTAGGTTGGCGCATAAGTAATGGTATGCCCATTTTCACATCGATTATCTTCGTCCAACCTGATATTAGCCACTGCCCATAATTATCGTAGACTCCCC
>JACMIF010005839.1:0-10078 GCA_014805445.1 Diplogasteroides magnus | reverse complement strand
CCCCCCCCCCCCCCCCACCCCCCCGCCCCACCCCCCCCCCCACCCCCCCCCCCCCCCCACCGCCCCGCCCCCCCCGAGTTTCTCACACCGAAATTTTGGACACCCAAAAAAACCCTAGTGAATACCTCTCATACGAGAAAATGGAGAGAATTGTTGATCAGCGGCATGTTGTGTTTTATCCCACAGCAATAATCTTACGGGGGGATTCGGAGAAGGAAATGAAGATGAAGGAGACGAATGGACGATGCGAATATGTAGACAGTACGATCGAAAGAGTCTTCGATCGTGATGGACCGCGCAAGACCACCGAGAATGAAAGACGCAGATACGAAATGCAGTGTCGTTTTGCTAATACGATCGAAGTGCCCACCCTAGTGGACAGGACATAATGATTTGCATAGATTCGGTTAGTATACTATATCGAAACAGAGAAATTGATCGCCATATACACCTTGTGCGATGACAAGGAAGTCCATTTGTGTTAATACATATGTTTCAGGGAAATCATGAGAATTTTCAAATATCCTGCTGACAATCCATTCCAGACTTCCTCGTTTAGAAATTTACAATTTACAATTTACAATTTATCATCAGGGTTCACATGTTAGTAATGTGCTGATCGATGGCATCCTTCCAATCCTCTCCTCCAATACTCCACCATCCTTGTCCGCATATTCTCCCAACATCCTTCCTCCATCTGGTCCTCGGTCGTTGTTGCCGTCGATTTCCACTCCAATTGTATGGGATCGTTTAGAAAAATAAACATAAAATTCAGTTGCTGATATGTGTAAGCAGACACAGTGTGATAAAATGACACGAACTGACCGTCTTACTTAGTCTTTATGGTGCAAATATCCATCACACAATCGACTTTAACTTTGTGAAAAGTCTCCGCACCGCTATTTTATTGAAAAGCAACTGCTGTTCTGAATGCTCAGTTTCTCCTCTACAGCAAAAAAATGCATTTGGATGTGTTTCACGGCCATTTAAACAAGCATCAGACATTCCATAAGCAATTAAGGTCGGGAAAATGTCTTTAAAAAAATTAAAAACAGCCGAGGAATGGCATCCGTTGATGCCCCACAGGTTACAAGAAAATGTCAAACATTTAGCAGATGAGATGCATAGGTGGGTGCATGCTATCTTGCCGAAATCAGTAAGCTCTTATAAATCTGTAGACGACAAATAACATTATATGATGTTATTTACTGCCTCGCATTCATTGTTGATCATTCTTTGCAGTGGATAACAATTACCTAAAACGTCATATGGGGCAGCTGTAATCACATCAGTCACGTCTTGCACATTCTTTATTTATTGAGCATATTTTTCAGTCACAGTATGTTATTACCTGCGGAAACGATGCTGGGAATACTCTTTCTTATTGTCCAAGGTGGTAAGTTATTGAAGTTTTGTCAAACGCCAACATTTTAGTAGTTGCATCGACTTCAGTGACCATGAACGGTATTACGGATACGCTGAGACCCGAACAAGAGAAGGTGAACATTATGGTTGGCACATTAGGGCAATTATTTGAAATCGTTCTGGCCTAGTAGGGTTTCTAAAACAGTAGTATTCGGAATTCAGATTCACTAACACTAACACTGACGTTAAGTTTTTTGTTTATTTCAGTGGGTGAAAGATAGGTGCGCCATGCACGTTTGCGCAGAAATGGTGAAATCGACACTTGCGCCCTCAATGACCTCATTTGCGCGAGTGTCCATCTAACCATAAAAGCGCAAACGTTCATGGCTAACTAGGTTTTTCACCCATTTTAGTACTCTGACGCACTCCGCACTGCCGAGGAAGCATTTCATGAGGTCGAACAAATATACGCGGAACTGGACATGACAAGGAAAGCGTGGAAGAAGGTATCGCATTGTTTTTGGCTTCAATATTGACAGTTTACGTTCAACATCAGTTAATTGGTAGAATCGCTAAAACGTATCGGCCTGGAGAAACGAGTGAGACCGCCAGGCTTAAATCTCATAATCCAATCTGGCCTTAGCAGATATGTGCCCGTAGGACGAATGAGCCTAGAGACACGGGTTACCTTTACTTTTACTTTTACCTATCAGTTATCTTTCCCCTTATTGCTCAATCTTGAATGACAACCTTATATTGAGCGTCAGAACGTCGAATTTCACCCAATACATTTCTTATCTGTACCGTATCGCGTACATTTGCGTACATTTGTCTACGTTCCCAACCTCGTAGGTCCGTGGTCAATCGAATGAGTGAGATAGCCTCTCCGAGTGGATTAGACGAATAAGAAATGTACCTTACTACCATTTTAAAATCCTATAGGTAGCCACTCTTAGTGTCGACTAGCCAGGATAATAATAATTTCGAATAGGGGTCGCCTTATTGAACGTTATTGACAGCCGACCATTTTTAGCCGTCTAATTTCATTCGTATCGGTCGTTTCTGCGAAGTGAGGAATGACCGCTACGAGTGAAATTAGATGACTAGAAATGGACGGCTGTCAATAATAGGGTGTCGTAGATGGGACTATATAGACAGCCGGTCAAAACTTGCATCATTTCTATATCTGCGTCTATAATCGCGCGGTCGCGTTTTCAACTCGAATCCACCACTAGTCACGACGGTTGTCAATAGGGTGGGCACTTCGATCGTTTTAGAAAAACGACACTACGTTTCGTGTCTGCGTCTTTCATTCCCGGTGGTCTTGCGCGGTCGTTTTTCCATCACTATAGAAGACTCTTTCGATCGTATTGGTAAAACGACCGCGCAGAACGACTGGAAATGAAAGACGCAGACACGAACACGCCATTTACATACCTTGCTTGTCTGCGCCTATCATTTTCAACCGTCTTGCGCGTTCGTTTTACCAATACAATTGACAGAGTCTTCGATCGTGATGGAAAAACGACCGCGCAAGACCACCGGGAATGAAAGACGCAGACACGAAATGTAGTGTCGTTTTGCTAATACGATCGAAGTGCCCACCCTAGTTGTCAACATAGTCCCATTTACGACACCCTAGTCAATAACGTTCCATAATGCGATCCCGAATTTCGAATGCTATTCTGATTTAGGAAATGGAGCAGTGGGGAGTCAGCGTGTACTCGAAGAACATCAAAAAGGGCACTGGGAAAATGGCACTCACAAGGGTTTGATTAATTTTAAAATGATTTTTATTGCGGGATATCTACTCTAATTTACGATTCATTATCATGTTGGCTATGTAAAATATGGTAATGTTCCATACAATTTTCGTTCACATTTGTATTTATGTTTCAAGGCAGGGTTTTAAATAGGCAGTTTCTCATTCCTATACCTCGAAGCTGTTGTATATCGAGGGAAGAGACGTTTGAGGCAATAATCATATAGCGGGTTTTTACTCACGCTTATTCTAGGGGCATATCGAAATATTTTCAGACCGTGATCGAATCGGATTTCGAATCTATTATTCGAGAAGCTTGGACTGTACGTTTTCATTTGCGGCAAATTGACAAAAACATGTTTTAGGACCTATTTTTTCGGACTCCCAGGTGTCAGGGAGTCCGAAAAAATCGGTCCCTCGTGAGTTGATTTTTTGTCCCGATCCACCATGACCATGGTCCACCATGATCCACCATGACCATGGTGGTGGGTGGACGTTCGGAATTTGGGGTGGCTATATTAAAAAAAAAATTTATTTAAAAATTAATAAGAAGATGTCAGGGAGTCGATAACATGAAAAACTGGGACCCGAACGTGGACTTTTCCGAGACTATCGTGAATCTTACGGAACACATTGATATCGTCAGGGTGAGCGTGCTTCATGTCTCTGGTAGTATAGTGGTTAGTATCCGCGCCTGTCACGTGCGTGACCCGGGTTCAATTCCCGGCCAGAGAGAATTTTCCTATACTTTCAGTACGGGAACAACGACATACTGGTGATCACGGGACGAGAATTCGTTGTGGTGCGGATCTACAGACTGATTCCCGGAGGTTCAGTCTATGGAAAATACCGTAATAATGAAGAGATTACATTTGAGCTTACTTTATCATATTCAACTTTCGTGGCGAAAATGTATTGTCAATTTTCAAGGTGCACATAGTGTTCTTCTAGGTTCAATTAATGGAAAAGAACGTAATAATGAAAAAAATTGCACTACACAGGAAAAATGTCGATTTGCCACTTGCAATATCGTAGTTGACGACTTGGCACTGTGGGAGGCTGAAACGCAGTTTTTTCTGAAAGTGTGCGACTTATTCAGGAGGCTATATATTGGTCTGTCGTTCAGTCAGTGTCGATGAAGTTCCGATAAATAAGGACAAGATTCGGTGCGTTCTCACGTCTAGTTGCCTCGAATCGAATCGTGAAGTGCACTCTAAGTCATTGCCGATCGGCTGCCCCAATTCCGAACGGGGCCACTAGAGACCTCGAAACGCACATTTCTAACCTCCCTATTCTTGCCCGAGCGGTTGTCTATGAGGTTGTAAATAAGACGATCGGTAGGACTAGAATGGGGATGTTAGAAATATGCATTTCGAGGTCTCTAGAGGGCCACCACCGGCATATGCACCATCCAAGAGACAAAAGCGAAGCATGACATAGGGTTGGTGGTCGGGGGAGGTTTGTCGCATCGGATAAGCAATCGCTCGGCAATGCATTATTATTGTGGAAAACGGAGCTGATAAATTCCATGGTTAAAGTTGATTATCCGAATTTATTAGGGAATCGTGAAACATATCTGAATGTCAATGTGACCATATGGTTTTCATCGATATTTCTGTTTATACATGTTCAAAGGTGTCCAAAATAATTTTAAAAGTCAAGTTTAATTAGTCTTCATCACAATAATTTGAAAAATATCCCAAATTCGCACTTTCACAGAGGTGTTCAAATACGTTTCATGACTGTAATATATAAAAATTTACACTTTGCGATCATCCATAGGTAGGTCCAAAACTCGCCATGTGTACCAGCGATATCACTTCTGATTTCCACAATAATACCAGGGAACATCAAAATGTTGTCAATTTATCAAAAAGGCATCGAGCCAAAAACTAAAAGGAATATCAACGTGGCTTCCTGCCAATATTTGCAAAATGTGCGTTCAGGGCAGATCTGCAGTTTCTCGCCACCCGCGCTCGTACACACGAAAAGAATCCCGATACCCATACCCAAGTTGACATTCTCATAAGCGCCGACATCAAGGGAATGATACCGAAGGCCATTGTGAATCAGGTAGCGATTTTCGGGAATTTAAATATTATGATCAGTGATTTTGGACGCAATATATGCTGGAGTGTCCCATATAATCTATCACTTTTTGGAAAATGCGGTCAAAGAAGTGCAAAAAATTCCCATTACCTATCTCCGAAATAGAGTTATGGGTAATGGAAATTTTCGAGCAATACACGCAGAAAAATATCTACCGATTTTGTGGCCGTAGTTTGGAAACTATGGCCAAACTACCGCCAAGCGGTAGTATTTAATACGGCCCAGGGATAGTTTGAAACTACTACCGGCAAATCGGTAGTATTTTTTCTGTGTGTATTGGAAAGGGCATTGTTGGAATACGAAATATTGTTTTTCCAGGTCATCCCCAAAGTTCTCATGATCGAGGCTGAACAGTACCTGAAGCATTATAAGAAGAAAAAATCAGAGTGATCTACTTATTATGCGTCCTATCTGAACTGTTATTCCTAGTACGCGTATCACACCTGAATGCCACCCTGGTCTCTCACTTTTACGTGCTATTTCGTCGTCACGGAATATGTTTCAACTGTGAGAGATATAGACTAGAGCTACAGTTCAATTGGGATGAATAACACTTGATCTACTTTAAATTCAAAGAACATCGATGAAATAGATACTTTTTTTCTGAATAGAGGCGCTATTTTAGTATTTCTCTCTAATCGTCTTATATCTCCTTTCCTTTCTCTAAACCTGCCAATAAAGGCAATTGTATTATTGTGGTGAACGTAGTTGAAAGTCTGCATCTATATGTTGACCGTGAAACCTATTCAAAATCATGGCTAACGGCTAGAGAAACGACGAAATAGCACGCAAATTGGAGAGTGCACAGTCGACAACCAGGTGGAGTGTGTGTACTCGGTTTGTCAAGTTGTTTTTCCACAATAATATTTCTTCCTTCGCAACGGCTGCTGCAGATTGGATGGGGAGAAGGAAAAGTAGATAGTGATGAATAAAGATAATAATCAGTCGATCGGCTCGCACTAACTGCGCAATAGCAAATGAGTTCATTTAAGTATGTTTAAGGGAGAGCATAAAACATTCCATATATTCTGCAAACAATTTGATATGGACACATTAGAAAACAAAAATATTCAGTTGCCGATCAGGAAGACTCTACGGGATAAGATAACGCGAGCCGATCGTCGAACGAGCCTGCTTATTATTAGTAGACGAGACCTTAAACGGACGGGATTCGAATCCCAAATTACAATCGGTTTCTCGAATTCAAAAGAGGGGTCTATCTGCGGTGAAAGGCAACCTCTCCGCATGAATAAGAGAAATATAATGTACATACTGATTCGAATCTCACCCGTTTGATGTTTCGTCGTTACGGCGCAAACATTCATCAAACAGTCGCCTTCATACTGTACATCAAGCCTCACATCGAAGGATATATGCCCTCGGGCAGTTTAGCAAATCACACCATTCGCTCTCAGAATGTCCCACAGGGTCCCCTATCCACATTTAAGACTAATACAGCCAACATTTCAAGCTAGATCAAGCGTTATAAAATCGGACGCCACGGAAGCGTCCGCAGCGTCTGACGCGTCTGGATAACTTGGACTCTAGGCGATACTATAGTAAAAGCCAGTGCCGGACAGTATGATCGGGTGTTTACTCAACTGCAAAAATATCATTAGGATATGTAACATGACGAATATTAGAGTCATCAGACATTCCGTAAATGATGGTCTCGGATTTTATGTTCTAAGATTTAAAAAAAACTAACAAAGTGACTTGGAAACGCATGCGTTGACACATAGAACGAAGAAAAAATACATATACTTTTCAACATGTGTTTTCAACCTAACGCGTTTGCAGTATTGACGGCATTTCGTCTCTTCATATACGAATTTCGGATATCATTCGATGCTAGGAAGTTTTCCGTTGAAGGAATTACGAATTCCAGTTAGGTTTCACAGTCACTTCGTCTCTTTTCTGATACCAAACGAAAACGTTGAGAATCTCGTTTGGAGTAACTAATTAAAGAAGACGTTCACCAGACTTGACCACACAGTCGATTCTAGCAGCTGGCATCAGAGACTACAGCTGAAACACCGCACTGTTTTGTTTAGTGCGTTTGAATGAAAGATCCAATTAACAGGCAAAAAATTTGCTGAAGTCAGACATGAAGAAGCGATAACAGAGTTCAATCCTGTACTCACTGTAAATATCTATATCAAATGTGTTACAAGAAGTGTTGAAGAGATCTGACACATTGTGCAGATAATGTGTGTGCAATGAGTCTATAAACGAGAAAAGAAACTTAAAATTTGGTAGAAAGCCGGTCAAACACACATGCAATACGATGTGGAAAACGCGTCACACCTTTATGTTTGGAGTGATAAAACAAGAATGCCATGGTTAGGGACCACAAGCTCCACGCAGTTGGCAAGGGAGAGCGAAAATACATAAGAAGAGAAAAGACGACGATCATCGCGCAATAATAAAAAGACTATGTTTCAGGAAGATAATAAGAAATTTCAAATATTCTGCAGACAATTCGGCCTTGAAATGGATCGGACTAGGGAAAAACAAAAATATTCGGTTGAAAGAATTGTTTTCGAGAGGGTGAAAAGACTACCGCGAGCTATTCCAAAGCAAAAGACTTTTTGCTCCATTGCAAAAAACATTAGGATATGCATCATGACGATTAGAAGAATCATGAGACATTACGTAAACAATTGCTCAGCGGTCATTTCAACCAAAAAATAAATGAGAACTAAAATAGACAAGGACACGAATTCGTTGATATTATTGTGGAAAGCCAATTTATTATTCCGAGTAAACACACTCCATCTAGCTGACGATTGTGCACTCTCGAAGTTGCGTGCTACTTCGTCGTTTTTTTGACCATTTGCCATGATTTAGAATAGGGGTTCACGCTCAACATATAGAGGCTGACTTGCAACTCCGTTTGCCACAATAATAGCTGCATCGACCATTTAAAAATGACGTAAAATTACAACAGATTTTCGATTGATTTCGGCAAAAGCATTTGCAGTCTTCACGCAATATCGTCTCTTCGTATACGAATTTCAAAAATTACTCGATGTTGTACGAACCGAACGTTGAGATTCTCATGCAGTTTCCCCCGTCTCTTTAGGAGCCTAAAAGTACATAAGAGGTGAAAGCCAGTCCGACACGCTGTGATCTTTATGTCTTATTTGTGATATCAGTTGCAAAAAGTGACCAATAAGTGCATACAGGTCGTAAATGCTCTCTTGTTCTTTATGGAGTAAACGCTCTCACTATTAGAACTACACTATCGGAAATAAGTCACCGGGGGATGACATTTTCTCTAATATCTTCGCTCTAAGTTTTCGAAAAATTCTGAAATTTTTCATGTACATACTAGACCTCAGGGCACGTATTTCCCCGAACAGACCTACTCTGTACCTCGATTGGCCGCTTCCCCATAATTCGGAGAGTCTCATATAGGTTTTCAAAACATTGCAATTTTGCTATTTGGGGTCCAAATCATCTGAAATTTTTACTGAATTTATTACACCTCAGGAGTACTTCAAAACAACTTAGACCTGAATTTTAGGTCGCTTCCCCGTTGCAGGAAAAATCCGCTTAAATGGCCACTTTTTGCGATTTTTGCACTTTGGCGACCGCCCTGCGCAGGGGAAAAGGAAAAATGACTGTCTAAGTAGCCGATAATTATTCTGGTATAGTCGGGCAACTACCCTGAAAATTTCATGAGCCTAGCTCTTCATACAACAAAAATACCTTTTCAAAAGTACCCCATTTTTTGGGCGCCGCATTGTTAGAGGATACAATCACCACATGTGGTGGACACTTCAAAAAATATGCCCCATGCCGATCCTTGATCAAAATTTGTTCGCACCATGATACCCTCCCTATACATGGTCAAATAATTAGAAATTATTTTTTTTACAAAATCATTTCGAGAGAAGACGAAAATGGAGCTATGTTTATGCGGTGTTGGCTATAGCTTTTCCCAGTGTCGGACCATAATATAAGACCGTTCGCGTAAGAATCGAATTTTTTGCAAAATTTGGCCAAATTTTTTCAAACATTTTTTTACCCCAGCATATTTTTTTTCAGACGTTCGTCTAGGGGTGCCAATAATCTGTGATAAATTTGAACTCTCAATTTTGCCATTGAGTTGAGATATGATTTTTCAAAGTTGACCCATTTTCGCCATAGGACACGATGCATATTTCACATTTTTGAGCATAGTTTCCTTCAACGTAAATATTTTTCAACGCGGTTTACGCCATTTGATTCCTCTTGAAAAGAGCATTTTTGAAAAGTGGTTTTAATGCAATTTTGGTTCACAAATGGTTGTGTTACAATCGATTTTCTTTCAAAATTCATTCGTCCGTAGCAAATTTCTAAGGCGTTAACCGGCTTAATTAGAAAATACATTCGAAAGAGAATCAAATTCTCTTTCGAATGATATGCAAACGGGGAAAAAGAGCGTAGCCTACGCACTTTTATCCCACTTTTCCGTTTTCGGCCGCGATTTTTTTAAAATAACTATTTTCAAAAATGAGATTTTTAGATGCAGTTTTTTCCATTCGAAAGCTCTTATCGAGATGAATATTCATGATTTTTTTCAATATTTTTAATCATAACAAACGACTGTTTTGGACTTACGTAATAGACCATGGCTACATTTTCTCTTTCTTTGAGATAGGTCATATTCAACGTTTGTATCTCATCGAAAAAGCCGTTTCAGACAAACTTTCTTCACAAAAGTTTCTTGTATTGAAATCCTCTTTCCATATTGACACTAAAAAGTGGGGGTCATGTCAATGACCGAAAGTCCGTTTTCGGACAGCCGAAAAATCGAGAAAGTGAAAAATCGTTACCGATGACCTATGACTTTTA
>JACMIF010005838.1:0-10081 GCA_014805445.1 Diplogasteroides magnus | reverse complement strand
TTTGCCCGAGCCAGGGCGAGCCAAAACGTTCCGAACAGGGGAAAGAGCGCGCGAATCAGCCAACTTCGAAAAAGCGCGCCGCGGCGCGTTATTGCGAAAGAGGCTTGTGATGGTGGCAGTTAGCGAACTCTTGTGTGGGGGGTCTATGATAATTATGGGCAGTGGCTAATATCATTTTGGACGAAGATAATCAATGTGAGATCAGATATATCAGAACTTATGCGCCAACCTAATAATATCTATGATTTGAACCGTTCGCCTTCCAGGAGGTTCTTCGCACCCCTCCTCATCAGCTTCTTCCTCTGCACAACCAACAGCTGCTCCAAATGACTGCAATTCAGAAATTTGCGATGTCATCTTACCATCTCTTCATGTCCCCACTAGGTTCGTTGACGAACATAAGAAGAAAAAGTAGCAAAAATCCGTAGGCGCTCTTCCCTCGATGGAAGATTGAAGTGCTTATTCTGTACGAAGAAGTGGAGCGATCAGCAGGCAGTGGGATTTTGAATTTCCGGCCTAATTTCGGAAGCAGCTTTTGAAGCAAATTCAAAAACATTCCAGCAACAACTACACATGAACGAGTGCAGACAGAACAGGTTATACGCATGCAAAATTTGCGGGAGGCGCTTTAAGGTGAACAACGGTAGGCAGATCGAAACCAATTGCAGAAGATATTGCATTGCCTGGTATTATAGATATAGAAAAATATCAGTGAATGCCACTACAATATAGGAATTGTCAAATTCCCTTGTCACGAATTCATATGTATTCAGGCCAGGGGCGGCCTACTACAGCACAACCGCATACATAACAACGATCGGTCTTACTGCTGCCGGTATTAATTCATTCATTATTGTGAGCATGAGAGTTGTATTATATGTCTTTTGTTCAGGATACTTCAGTGAGCGTTGCAGATGAGGCGATCAGGATAGTCCTCTATCACAATCCTGGGATGATCAATTTTTATTTGATAGCCGCTTCCCATATTGCTGTTATCCTATAATATATTTCTACTTTATGATAACCTATCATGTGTCTAGTCTCGCGTTTCAGTTTCTGCCAGAAGCGTTTTACGCAGAAAAGCCACGTGGATCAGCATGAGAGAATTCACACTGTTAAATTTGTTCCCGTCTATTTCAAAATTTAAACTCTTTCAATTTGGGAGCGAAGCCGTACTCCTGTCTATTCTGCGGGCGTGCATTTCGTCAAAGGAGCCAGCAGTTGGGCCACGAAGCCACGCACGCAAAAACCATTTGGTATGCCAATTCGAAAAAAAACTAAATTAAAAAAAATAACAGTTGCGTCCAAATGTTACCACCTAACAAACAAGTGCATTATAGTGGTGAATGAAAAATTCCCAGCAGCGAATACGCAAAAATGCATTTTTATGCACTGCATTGCAAATGAAGTCCACGGCAGAAGCAGTAGAGCAGGAGAAAAAGTGAAATTGTGGGTTGACAGTCTCTGAAAGACTGTAGAGTCGAGGCGAATGCTGAAATTGGCCGGAGATGCAATTATCGGAAGAGTGACCTTACAATTAGATAGATAACGAGATTATGGAATTCGTGTGCCTTTTATTGTGATTCGAAAACCGTCTTCATTCTAGGCATGACTTCATTTTTTGCGAAATTATATATCTATCTATGGTGCCCAAGAACAACCGAGGAAATTCGATGCATTTTAAAATTTAACCCCCTATTTTCCATCCTTGTTTTTGGCATGAAGATACATATTTTTTCTGCGAAAAATTGTGCATATTAATTAAGGTGAATGTTTAAGGGATGGCTTGAAACATTTCATTTTTATCTATACATATTGTATAACATGTTGAACATACCTAAATTTCGTCCTCAGTTCTCACTCAGACGTTCTGTTGCATTTCATCTAAATCTTAATATACTTCTTTTAAAATTTTCAAGAGCGATAACTATTTCATACACAATGTATCTATCTATAACATATTCGGCTACGGTTTCTTTTGTATTTTTGGTCTCAGTACGAGATAAATTGAAATTGTTATACAAACCAACATGTGGAATTCTCATCCCCCGAAATTCGCATTGCAACACTACTGTTGCTACTAGTATTATAGTTACTAGTTACTAGGTAAAACGTTATCTGTCATATCTGTTAATTATTTGACATTCTTTGTGACATATATTAGGTAATTCTCACACGTCTGTAAGTTGTATCATTACTTAGCAAGGGCAAAACAATCACAATATTGGTCAGATGGACATAAGTTTGACCTTCTGATGCTCCTTAGACACCGTTATGCTAGTCTCAGGAATATCCATTGGTCAACGTCGAAAAAAATGAGCAGGATTGCGTGACTTTAGGATGGACAACACCCACTTGCCTGGATAGGCCATCGCATATCCACCGCACTCTTGTCCCTGATGTTATGCAGTTATCTGAGAACCTACGGCACCGAAATCAGGATCTGTAAATTGTGTTCGAATCTGTAAAACAGCAATGATTAGGCTAAAAATCATCATGAGCGCTTTCCCCATACCCAAATCTCTCAGAATGCGCATATGCAGTGTTCTGTTTTCCCTCCAACTGTCTCCACTAGCATGGATCAGTCCTCCGTTCTCGCAGAACTGGAAGTCCTTGGCCAGCGTCAGACGGGGACGGCCACTGAAGTCTTCGCCTGACAAATGCTACAACAAACACAACTGCCAAGGTCAGCTGTGAAGTACATAGGTCAACTGTTTCGGTGACGGTAGAGGTGCTAGTAGTTCATTTAACGAATTCAGCAAGAGCTGCAGCGAATTTTTCTACATGTATGGAGGATAGGAAGCGATTTTACGTTTTACCAGCAACATATGTTTTGGCATTTAGCCATCCATTCTTGCTCAAATTAATGAGTGGGCCCGTGGGTGAATTCTGACTCATGACTATTTCCGACTCGATCTCACCGAGCCATAAATGATTCATAGATCAGCGTTGGATTCGTTGAACTTTTCTCGGTTAGAATGAGCAATAATGATCGGCACCAGCGCTAGTCTCCTCTCACTTTTCTGCATCTAATGATTTCATCTCTTTACTTACTCTCTACAACTTTTCGGCGTAGTCTGTGCTCATTACGTGTTCCGCAGTATTTAGGCACGGCAACCACCTCGAAAATTCATCATCCATTCTTCATTCGCAATGAGAAATCTTCTGCTCATCTTCGTTTTCGCACTCCTCGCTGTGTTTGGCTCCGCTCAGTTTGGTTAGTGATTCATTATTCTAAGGCTTCCGCTCTCCACCTTATCAGTTCAATGATGCATAATAAATATTTTTCGAGGTCACTATCAATTAACAAATTAATTTCAGGCTTCGGTAACCGCGGGTACGACCCTCGATACGGTAACCGAGGAGGCTTCGGAAACAGAGGAGGATTCAACAGAGGACGCCATTCTCATTCTCACTCACATTCGCATGGACACAGCCATGGAAGGGGATGGGGCAAATAATATTATTCGTTATGAAAATCAACTTTTCTTGAGCTAAAATCTCCATAAAACTTATATATCATGTAAACCTTGCGTGGAAATTTTTTGCTCACAACATGCTGCCGAATGAATAACTTTATAACATTGCCTATTACATTGCCTGCTTGAACCATCTTCCAATGAATATCGCATTCCACAGCAGCAACACCTCTTCATATCTGTGAATGCAGTAGTCCCTTGGATAACAAAGAGCATATGCCAAAGTGAAAGTAGGCCGATATTAGAGCGTTGATAAAGAGACAACAATAAAAAGGAGAATGAAGGGTAGAACGAATTCAATCTCAGGGAGAAGTGAAGAGTATGCAAAGGGAGATACTTATGTTGTTGATATCGAATAATCCGTTCACAAATATAAAGATCCAAACGAATAATATGTACGTTCAAACTCTGAAATCTTTCAGTTTGTTTTGTGCATGCAGTGAAACATCGTGTGCTTGTGTGCTTTATTAGGCGGACTGTACATGAGGAAATTATGCAATTTCTACAGGCAAAAATATCGGGCTTCATTAATGAACCAGATGGGGGAAAGGGATCTGCATCACACAGGAACCAGTCGTACTTTCTGTTGCTTCGGCAGCATAATGACTCCTGTTTCCGGTGTGAGGTCAATGGGAATTCCATCAGCGGGTTCAATTCTGTAGTGCTGCACAAGTGCCGCAAGACCGATGAACAGCTCTACACGGGCCATTCCTGAATATATTGATTGATGGCTTTGATTATTAGATAGATGTTTTAAATATTTCTTCTAGAACGTCATCGGAAGAACAACTTGCTGAATGCTAATTTTCACATTAGAACTAAAAGTGAAAAAATAAAATAAAATGTTACCCACCTTCACCAGCGCACTGTCTCTTGCCGATAGAGAAGGGAATCGTGCGCTCCATTGCGTCCTGTAACGTAATAATTTCAATGCGGAGTTTCGAGTGAACTACAATATCATGGACGTTTAACGCGATACTGTTGAAATGAATACTTGCGCTGCTTTTGTGACGGTGCGAACGACCACTATTGTACTTCAGCCGTACTATCAAAGGCAACTTCGAAAAGAATTTCATTGTTGGCATGATTCTTATCAAAATCGTTTGATACCATTTCTTTGAGATCATGTTAATACTAAAGTGCTACTAATACCTTGTTGAGTGTCTTTCCATCCGCGTTCATATATCGATCTGGCAGGAATTGTTCTGGATTGGCGAAAATCGGATCTTTTGACATGATCATGTGGATATCGCCATTCACGAATGTGTCCTTTGGGATTTTATGGCCCTAAAACCACATTTATTAGTACTGTAGTAAGAGGTTAGTCCTAAAAAATGAATGTTCTCACCGCCACTTCCGTGTCCACAAGAGTCTTGTGCAACACGTTCATCTGCAGAATGTTCGCTCTTCTCTGCAGTTCAAGCACCGTGGCCGTGGTGTAGGGCATCTGGGGCTTGTCAACCATTGCAGGAAGACGAGATGAACCGATCACTGAGAGAATCTCTTCACGGAGCTTGTCCTGAACATCGAACCATTGCGATGATATTTTACCTACTTCTCAGAAATTCGTGTTTTAAGTACAATTCTATGTTATTTTCCTAGCGTTAAACGGGAAATATTTCTCACTTGAACATCCTGATTCGTCGCCAGTAAAAGCACTCCCCATCTGAGAGTAGTCGTTGTCGTCTCCTGTCCCGCGAGGAAGAAGTCAGAGCACGTGGCGAGCAGCTGATCGTCACTAAACATAGCGTTTTGCCTTTTCGAAGAGCAGTCAACCAAGACATATGATGCTTCCCGACAGCTACTCTTCCCCTATATCTTACAGTGAAAGCATATCTTGACTCAAGAACAAAATTAATGTACCATGACATTACTCACTTCAGATATTCACTGCTTCCGATCTTCTGAGTATACGCGTGTACGAAACAATCCGACTCTATGTCCTTCGAATACGACTTTAGTGCATTTGCGACGTTCTTGCGGATGAAGTTTTGGATCTGGAATGTCCATACCATGGTAAATCTAACTAGCACCAACAAGATAAATGACTAGATACCGTGAAGATGTGAGGTCGCTGCCGGTCGACGATGTAGTACTTGAAGCCCGGAAGGTACTTGAGGAAGGGAAACTTGATGGCGGCGAACCGAATCAGAGAAGAGGAGGTGTTCGTGATGAGCTGAATACAATACAATACAATAGAAAATCGAGTTCGAACGCGAGCACTTTGCCATGACGTTGCGGAAATTTTTGATTTAATTTGCTGTGAAAATCGAAAAAGAGATGAGGAACAAATTTGAACATTTCTCACCCGATTGAACGTCTCGACATAGTGAATTAGCTCCTGGCAGTCGTCATAATTGTAACGGAATCCGAAGAGAACCTCGTTGATGATATTGGAGACCATCAACTAAATATACGGTCTTTGTCTGTTTCGATGCTGTTCATTTGATGATGTATTGTTCTAAACTCACTCTCTTCTAATATGCATTATGCGCAAAACAGTTAAATTGGACAGGCAAAACAATGTTTTTGCGTACGCTGTCTTCTTAGAAAGTTTCATCGGCCGTTTCATTGTTAACAGCCATTGTGCTTTCCGTTCATGAATTAGCTTCTATTATTTAGTTTAATTTTCTATTTCAGACGCTCATTTTACTAAAAAAAAATATCTATTCGGTTACCTGTAGAGGCCATCGCATATCTACGGCACTCTTGTCTTTGATGTTTTCCAGACATCGAAGGAATTCTTGGACCGACAGCTTTATCTGAAATGCACCTATAGATATAGTCGGATCTATGCTCTTCCTTCCAGAGAAACTTTTTGACACAGCTTAGAACTAATGATGGGGTTGTAGTTCCCTAAAGATTCATATTTTCGGTTCTTCGCAAAGATCTCGTATCAGCACGCAGTGGTTTATTATTCGGCACTGCCACATCTCTCGTCTGGTCATTGATAGAGAAACTTGTAGAGAAATGTGAAAGTCAGCGCAATCACGTTTCCGCATTCAATTCGCAACTGAAGTTCTATGAAAATCTTGCAACTGTAATTCGTTAGTGCAAGGGACAGTCCATTAATATTGTCAACAATGACAAACAACTTTCATTCACCTTCTCCTCCATTAGTCCTTTGCCCATTCCGAAATCCCTGAGGATGCTGATGGCCTGTCTTCTGTTCTCCCTCCAACTGTCGCCATTGGAACTGATCACGCCAGGATTCTCACAGAATTGGAACTCGTCCTTGACATTCAACTGAGGACGCCCCGCGAATTCGTCGCCTGAAAGTGCTTCTGTTATCATAGTGGATCTTTCTTTGGTTATTTTTTCATCACATGATTCACATATCACAACTATTCAGGGTTATGACAAAACGGTGATGCGTTTGTATTCAAGTGATTCATTAAGATAGCGAATGAATTGAATGAGTCACAAAGCAACAGCTTCGAAAATAGATCAATTCATGGAAAAGCGCGAGAATGAAGAATCGAACATCTCGAACGAAAAATGCGAGAAAGTATCTCGTATCTATCTATGTATGCAAATGATTCTTTGATTCATTGGACTTTCTAAAGAGGGGACGATAATCAAATTTCACTCTCAAATGTTCTTTGAAAATCGGTTCTACTACTACGAGAGACACAGTTAGGTGGATGAATTTAGAGAAGCAAAATACGTGCCTAGCTGCTAACAGTAAACCGCGTAAACATCAGCGCCAATAGCTCTCCACTCGTTAAACAGTCTATGAGAGTCGCGCACAAAAGTGTCTCGTCTAATCGTCTACGGCCTACAGCTTGTAAGGGATCACTAGTCGGAGCGTGATATTGGTATTTAGGCGAGTGGAGATCACTGATAAATCATCTTCTGTTGCAATGAGGAACTTCTTTATTGTGCTCGTGCTCGCTCTCCTGGCCGTTATCGGATCAGCTCAGTTCGGTAGGTTATTCTCACTGATACATTTATACAGCATAGACAGCAAAAAATAAAAATATAGACCTGCGACAGGGGTCTTGAGCCTATTCACGTGCTTCAGAAAATTTCTTGATCAGTCATTTACTGTACTCGTTAGATTGTACAGAATTATATTGATACTCATTATGTCGCACTAACGTCAGTTATTGGATGTGAAGAAGTGCATCGTTGTTGCATCAATGATATCAATTTCAGGAGGCTTCGGCGGTTTTGGAGGCAACCATGGTGGATTTCCCGGCCAGAACTATGGAGGAAACCGTGGAGGTTTCAACAACGGTTTCAATAGCGGAAGAGGGGGCTTCAATAATGGACGAGGCGGATTCAATAACGGAGGAAGAGGCGGTTTTAACAACGGAAGAGGCGGTTTCAATGGAAGAGGAGGATTTGGAGGATTCGGCAAATAATATGTTCGTATCATAAAATATGCACCGACGCCTTAATAAACTCAAATGGTGCAAAAACTGTGATTGAGTTGTTACAAAAGAAGTATGGTTGAAAAGTAAAAGCAGCAGTATATGAACCTGAGGAATTTGGCCAACCTTTGGTCACGAATGCTTCCTTGACACTCTCGTAGTCAGAGAGGACGACGATCGGAATGGGCACGTAGATGGTGAAGACGTTACCGAACTTCTTCGCCAGTACGGGAATGTCCTCGTGAAGCAACTTCGATCGAAGCTTCAAAAACATATTGAAATGGCTCGTATAGTATGTTGTACAGCATGTTTGCTGCTCTTTGAGTTAACCTCAGAGAAGGAATCAAACGGAATAGTTTACCTGGAAGAAATTCCCAACAATGGGCAGAGGCATCGGTCCTTTCGGGTATCGTGCAACATTCTTGTAGTACTGGATGACATAGTAGACGAGAAAGAGCAAGGATCCGTAGAGTAATACAACGAGTGGTAGCATCTGCATATATTATATACCTTCTTGAAGCTCGTGCATGTAAACAGAGGCGATGTAACATAAAAGTGGCGAACATCATATTGAACTTTATCAGTTATGTAGTGACAATATACGAAAAGTCAAGATAGGCATGGTTCCCGCCATCAAAAACAGCCGATTAATCACAAAAATTTAAGACTATGGCTAATGAATATACATAATTCAGAAATTTTCCATCAGATCCGTTCGCAGCATTAAATCCTCGATGTTCATTTCCCTTACCTAAATAGTTACCGCATGTTCTCCCTTCCTCTTCTCGTTTCTCACAACTCCCCATTGTCCATCTGAGGACCACTACATTATAGCACACTGTATCTGTGCGTGGGTGTTGTTTGGCCGAGAAGACAACGAAGTGAAAGAAGAGAGCACCACACGATGAAGATGTGGTAAAGTGTGTCGCTTAGGAACCGGTACTTCTGCCTCGTCAACTATGACTGATCTGTGGCTGCATTCAGTTCTTTATATAATGACGAATCCAGGTTGCATGCATTGCAAGGATATCTGCACTAGGTTTTAAAAACGGTACTTTTTTGGGAGAAAGTGAACTTCTCATTCGTCTAATCTCTGAAGGTCTCTTGTCTGTCTGATGTGATAGACAACCGCTTCGAGGAAATTTGTAGAATGGAAAATGAAAAATACCGTTTTGGAAACCCTAATAGAGCCATAATCATGCGGAATTCCTAGTTCTCGGCAATATAACGACAGAAAGGACATCTTGACACGCACCAGTTAATGAGAGCGGAAGCTTTGTTCTTTCCTTTCAGCACAGGAAAGATCGCCATCGCGAACCATGACGAATTCGCTAGAGAAGAGGTCCGTACAACCCATGAAGAATGAAATCCCCGCAATCTTCTCGGGCTGACCCCGAGAACTTGGACAGAAACCAATTTCTCGAGCTATTTGGCATCTATGCTAGGGTGTCACATTTGGTGCTTTTAGTGCATTCGTCGTTCGTCTAACCTCCTCGGAGCGGTTGTCTATTACATGACAGAGACAACCGCCCCGCGGAGATTAGACGAACAACGAATGCACTAAAAGCACCAAATGCGACACCCTAATGTAAGCTCATCACTAGGGATCTACTTATGGAACATTCCTTAGTTTTGGAATCCGAAGCTCGGTCTATCCATTCCATTGGAACGGCCATTCTCCCTTCATTCTCTTTTGGAATCCGGTCGTGTTTTGGAATTCCAAAGCGTTTCGGACTCCAAAACATAAAACTGCTGTCTTTGAACGCGAAACTTCGAACTTTTCTCGAAAACACTTTGTGCTCGACAAAAGAATATTCAGAAAAAATAAATGTAACAAATATCAGAGAATTTTTATTAATGACTGCATAATAAAATGATATACCAACCAGTGAACCATGCATTCATAGTGAAGAACAACTTCGTCAAACGCTACAGTAATGCTTTCTACATTTTGCATCACTCTATCAGAAGAGCTATGACAAACAAGGTGATATGTTACACATCATAAGTAAGATGACCGCAAGAAGCTTCTCACTAGACATTGTTTAGATATTATCACGACCTCTGTGAGACAGGCAACCACCCTGGTACAACAAAATCAAGATATTTCTAGTGTCCATTTTAGTAGTGATTCTTGAAGTACTATGCCTAGGTATAATTATAAAATTTAGTATGACTCCATATCACCTTTTGTTCGAAAACTACAGCTTGACAAACATGAACACT
>JACMIF010005837.1:0-10081 GCA_014805445.1 Diplogasteroides magnus | reverse complement strand
CGAATGGCCAGTGGCCGGATTTGGAGAACGTACTGAAACAGTCTATTTTTGGTGTTTTTGTGTCCAATTTGCAAATCCAATGTCGAAATCCCCTTTGAAATAATTTGAAAAACAAAAAATAGTTAGTTTGCAATCCAATTTAGTTTTTGCTATATTACGCAGCCCTGCACCTCGCTGGAACTAGGCGGAAAGTATATTTCGACGAGGAACACAATAAGTAGTCGAATGTAAAAATTTGAAAGAGGGGCGAACGCTTATATTTGGGGCGAACGAAAAATGCTTGCCATGAGGGATACTGTGGGTGGTATTCAATGCGTGGCGAAAACGAATTGGCCAAAAGCGAAATTTTCGTCACGGTTGGCAAAATTTTGGCCACGCTTGGCAAAAATTCATTTGCTAATACTGACGGTTTCGGGACAGCGTGGTGTTTGTTGCCGAATTCTATGAAATGGTTGTGATGGAAGCAATTGGGCACAACCATTTCCCGCGCGAATATCAAAGTGTAATTACATTAATTCGGCAAAATTGTTTTTGTAAAGAAATTTTGGCCAAACTTTTGGCGAAAGCAAACATTGGCCAAAATTTTTTCGTCACGTTTAGGAACGCAAAAATTTTCACTGTTGCAAAATATTTACTCTTGGTTATTTATATCTTAAAAGCCTTTGCAATTTTACAGACAGAATAACATATGAAAAAGTGCAGTTTGAAGCCAATCAAACAAAAGAAAAGCATGTTACAAAAAAATTAGCAAAAATATTGGCCAAATTTTGGCCATCTTAGACCCATATCAAAAATTCTTTTTTGCTCCTTTGAGTTTTCTCAGCGATGAAGAACTTCAGCCACTTGTTTGCTTATGCATACAATGAGTGAGTATGCTCTTCACTTATTTTCCAGCTAAAGTAATAATAACAGCTTCTCGCAAGTGCATACTCAACATCTAGCATTTTGGCCAATTTTGGCAAAAATTTGTCATGACCCATTTTTCGCAATGTTACGCCAAATTTTCGCCAATGTGCTTCTAAATTTACCACTCTCCAGCTGACTCAGTATCGTTTCTTCTGCTCAGTTTACTTATTTATCTGTTAGTTCTTAATACATGGTCGAACAATCGACCATCCATTAAACATCGCATGTTTCGATTCCGCGCATATTCAAGAGAAGCGAAAATTTTTGAGGGCTTGGCAAAATTTTCGCCACTGTTGACAAAAATTTCGGCAAGATCCATTTTTGCAACGGATTGAATGTAACCCTGTAGTTACCGGCCACCGCTGAGTAGTGGCCGGCCACTGGCCAATGTAAATTCCCGCGCTTGGGCCTGTGGCCGGAGGCCGGCCAAACTTCCACGCCATTGGCCGGGGCCAACATTTCACGGAGGAGTATCTTCTTTCTTTTTTGAATATTTTTGAACATTTAAAAACAGTTTTGCTCCATTTTACGAGGCCGACAATTCTTCTGTTGATGGAAAAAAGAAATATCCATCTTGAAAAAAGTTGCAAGTTTCTGCAATTAAATTTCGGATTTTCGTTTCGGAAACAAAAAAAACGATGGTTTTGAAGTTCAAATTTTGAACCAGCGGAAATTTCCGAAATGTTGTTTTGAACGCTGCACAAATGAACATCAAATAAATAGACCTTGTGTGTAACAGGATCCAATCCTGCCACCAGAGGTTCAGTGAAGAATGAACCGAAACGATGTTGATAGCAAAGATTGGAGATGATAGTTGCTGCCACCTGAATATCAACATCAATGAGTGAATGGAGGATATTGTCAACCTTTGGCTTGATCTTTCTGTTCTCTCTTAGTTCATAGAGAGACTTCCTGAAGAGAATCTTATCCAATACAGTCTTGGCATCCGAGTGAAATCCAGCCAATCCCACATATACTTTGTCCGAGATCTTGTACACCTACAATTCATTTACTGCAACAATCAGTCACAACATTAAAACAATAACAATTAATTCCAAAACTGTGGATAAAGATCGGAAAGAGTGCTGCATCGTATATTCTCATTCTACACCCTACCTATCCTGATATGTTCACAACATAATGAATAATGGAACGCCGAACTGAGGGTAAGAAAGATTTCATCAATGTCCAAAAGGGAACACAGAAAAGTAATTACCGCTGCGATCTTGATTATTCAAAGGCTTTTAGTTTGCGTTCCCATAGAAATAAAGTCAGCTTGAGGAGATAGTCCAGGCATTTCAATTTGTTATAATATATTACAATTTCTTTGCGTTGTACTCCCGTATATTAAAAAAAACCGTTATTTGATAGGCATACCTTCTTCTGGTCAATTGCCACTGTATTCATTTGTTCTCCAATTCGAAGATCCGACGCGATGCATACACAACTGAATCAATTAAGAGTGGAGGATGACAAATAAGCAACACTTACTCCTTCCCTGCCATGGCCACTATCGTTCCACCATTGTAGCTCATAATACTCATCTTGACTTCACTTTGTCACCCTTAGGTGAGATAACGACCATTAAAATATAACGCTTTAAAGGAAACTGCATCAACAAGTAGCAGTGGATAAAAACCACTGATAGACATCAATTAAAATAAACATGTTCATGATAACTACTTTATTTGTTGGCATAAAAACTTTGTAAGATAACTAAAAATATGCTCGCATAGAATGGTTCAACATATATGAGATAACAAGAGAAAACTGAGGAGGAAGAGGTTAGGTGCTTTTGTCATCATGGCCGCGCTCGCAAAAGACAAAGTTTGAATTCGCGCGCTGCGATTCGCTGCGACCAAAGAGAGCGCCCGGAACGGGAAATGTTTAATGTTCGTAAAGAACAAGGCATTCACCGTGCCATGAAGATGCATGTCAAAATGTCGCAGTTTCAATTGAGAAAACACAATTATAAGGAAATACCCGGTATGTATTTACAACAAAGAACTCTTAGCGCTACTAATTCGGTTATTAGCAATATTTGAAGCGTAAGGCTAATTGTTTGTCTTGAAAATAAAAGGTATAAAGGAACTTAATTGAAGAAGAACTTTGGACGAGAGATTAAAGACAATGAGTATCGAGGATGAGATGGCAAGGACTACGATATAGAGAGATAACTTCAATGGAAATGTGCTGCAGGTGTCTGATTAGTTGAAGGTGGTTCAGAATGTCTTCTTGTCTCCTTGAATCCTCTTCTCACTTGACATGTCGAATGGAAACGACGTCGTCTTGCTCCTATTCATTCATCATTTCATATACAATACATTCATTGACTCACTGTCCACTATTTCCTCCTCAATCCTATCTTCTTCTCTTGCATCCTTCTTTATTTCATTATATTCAACAAACTCGCTCCATGCCTGTAACTCCCTTCCCTCTCCTTTACCCATTCACTCCTCCACCTGTCGACTGCACAGTTTTTGTATTCTCTTGTATACCATATCCCTTTGTAGATGGACTCTCACTTCAGTATCTGCATACCAATCATTCCATTTGACACCAACTTGTAGTTTCTACAATCATTCACTCATAATCATTCCATTCTGACATACAAACCGTGGGTGGCTTCTCCAGGAAGTTCTCAGCATAGTTGAGCATGTAGAATCCACAATCAAAGTAATTCTTTTGTTGTGGGATTCCCCTTGGTCGAAGTCCAGCAATTCGAGTTCTCTCGAACACTCGACCCGAACCCTCAACCAACTCATTCCCATTTAAGGACACATGTAACTGACATTCTTCTTCGAAGCAAATTCCAATTCCAAGTAGTCCCGAAGTACATCCACAATGCATTGTCTCAAACATCAATAATATAATTTCGATAATTAAATTAACCTTTTTGTATCTGAAGTGTCAACAAGAGAATCAAATATAACAGCATATGTATCTGCAGTTCGTCTCTTCGCGCCCTTAAATAGCATTAGTAGAGTAAGTGGAAGAGTCTCTCACTTTGAGCCGCGATTTTTCCCTGTCTTCAGATGAATTCTGATCAGGAGGAATGACTGCCAAGTATGGTTTCACTATGATCACAAGGTACCTACAATAACAGTCATTCGATAAAGATCATTCTAAATCACAAAGGCACAAAAGGGGGAAAATCTCTAACCAATGAAGGTCGTCTACAACAGGGACGACTAAATAGTCCATACTGAATATGTCCACTTTCTTCGTCCATTTCGCGATCTGTCTGTAATTCTTCTCAATCTGCAATAGTCATATTGTGTCTCGGCAACGGTACAAGAAAAAGAAACGAGGGGGTGTCAAATACTATGATACTAAATGATTACAAACAGTAACATTATCCTCACTCACATCGTATTATCTTTTTTACAGATTTTTTTATAGAAAAAATACATAGAAATATTAATCTTTTTCATAATATTTGTTAGTACATATAATATGTATAACTGCAGGATAAAATGTATAATACGATGGAAGGTTGAAAGTCGTAGGTAAATTTTTTTGCAAACTGTAATTGACAAGATGCGTACCATTCCGAATCGAATGAGGGCAGAACGAGCTGTACTCTTGTATGCATTACCAGGTGATATTCCATCAGTTAGTCTTTTGTAGAAGAAACACGAGAAGACATGAGTCTTTGTTTTCCTCAAGTACATACAGTAATGCACAATACTTTCAAAAACACATTTTTTACGTTTTGAATTCTTCTTTCAAGAGACCAGAAAGGGCGACCAAATTTTCCATTGCATATTCAAATTACAATAAACGGGCATATTTTACGATAGATACTCTGCAATCCATTTTTGAATGGGAGGCACTCAACCATCTATCTAGAACTTTCATTCTCCCCTTCAAAAATAGGAAAGAGAGCAGGTATTTCAATTGAAGCCCGAACTCCACTATATCGTAGGTCATTGTAGTATGCTATCCTGCTACAGTAACCCTACTGAGTAGCCCCGAGCATAATTTAATTAGTGTGAAAAAAGATTTTGAATTACAGAAGTTTTGCATACCCATAGTCATATTTCGGAACAGAGAGACTAGAGCGCGGAAAGGCAGAAAATGCATGAACTAGAACTGACCTCTCGACCCCAAGATGATTGTGAAGAATAGCCAAATAAACATCGACTATGTTATCGTTGACCTGAATGATTCTCTCGTTACGGCTCACATTATGACCCTATACCATCTCATTATGCCATAGTCCTTTCATGTCATCGAATGACACCTCAACATTACTATACTTGAGAAGTTCATTGGGCTTTCGTAACTTCTTGAGAGGTACAGTAGCTTCCTATCATGAATAGATTAAGTGTAAGATACAAAAGTATATGATACCTGACTGGACTCATCTTCATCACTTAAATCCAGTGTCATTATCTCAGGTTCTTTCTTCTTCTTCTGAGCTCTCTTGGTACCCTCTGATGTTGAGGGAATAGGTACAATGGAAGTAGTGGGAGAGGCAGTATTCTCCTCGGACACAACCTTCTGAGGAGGAGGACCAACCGAGGCACCCTTTTTACGTTTTATGCCCAACATCTACAAAAGACGAGTCAAATGATGTAATATACAAATTGGAACCTCTCCTACACTTGTCTCAGGAGGGACTCCATCTGGAATGGAAGCCTTCTTTCCAATCAATCCCTGTGATCTCACATCCTCTCTGCTTGATGACAATGAAGCTAAACAAAGTATAGAATGAACAATCTAAGTAACCTTACCATGGGAAAGGGCATCCGATAGATGAAAGTCTGCTGAGCCATTCGGTATCGTTCCTTCATATGTGGCCGGTTCAGATCGTTGCTTCAAGGTTCGAATCCCAACGAATTTAAGAAATTCAGGGAAGTTGGAAGTTGAAATGAGATCTAAATAATAAAAATTAAATTCAGTAACGAATGCAACAATCATATACATCAAAAGACTGTCAACTCTAAATTTTTCGAAGATATTAGAATTTGTATTTTGAAGTCATTTAGAATCGACCATTCTCCACAACTATTCTAGATCTGTCACTTTATCTAATCTTAGCAGCGCACCTAATGCAGTGAAAAGAACGCATCTTTTGCCCTGATATCTCTCTCCCATAGATACCAAACTTACAATCTATAAACAACTGCCTCGGTGCACAATAATTCATGGCGGGAGCTCGCAAAAATTTTGGTAGAAATAAGGGCAAATGAATATACTACAATGCCTATCATTATGTCTCTAACTTCATTCCTAGTGGTTGTCTCTGTGAAGTGAGAGACGACCACTAGGAACGACGTTAGACGGCTAGGCGTGGATTATAGAGTGTCGCTTTTTGGGACGTTCTTGACAGCCTTTGATTCATAACCGTCTGACTTCATTCTTAGAGGTCGTCCTTCACTTCGCAGAGACAACCGTTAGGACTGAAGTTAGACGGCTAGAAGTCAACGTCTGTCAATAACGTCCCAAAAGCGACACCCTAGTATTCTGACCTGACTAATTGCAAGCAAAAATTTGAAGCGATCCCCTTAACGTGGATATAAGACAGTGATTTATAAAATTCAGAAAATTATGTCACTGCAATTTGTGACAAAATGTTACTAATTGCACTGCAATTTGTGATAAATTGCAGTGACATAATTTTCTGAATTTTATAAATCACTGTCTTATATCATTTCGCCATTCTACGATCAAATACATAGTCAAGTTGGGAATAGACCCCAAACTCCGTGAGAAAGAGTTAAAAAGGACTAGACAATTCACCGCAAAACTTTTGATTGTTAACGTTGATGCCACCGTCCTTTCCTTTTTTCTTATTGTAAACTCTGACATCCATGGACCGCTTTGAAGATACTTCCTGAAACAAATATTAAACATTATCAACTGAATTTCGTGAATCACCTGAATTATGATCTCATTCAGTTCCTTCATAGATCCATTCTTTCCTGAAAGGTCAGTAAAAACTGCTTCTCCATCCCCTGTCGTTTTCTCATTCAGGAATAATACTAGAAACCTAAAATTATTGATATTTAGTTATGGCCGATTAATCAGCTCACATGAGTGCCGATTCAGCCGCATCGTAAGGTAGATTGCTGACGAATCGTTTCAGATCGTCGTCATTAAACAATCTTTTCCGTAATTTGCGAGCACCACCATGTGAAAGCGAAAAGATAATAGCCGAACGAGCCGAGCGATCATCAGAATCATGTATCTAAAAATTTTGGATAACAGGCACAAAGGTACGGTAAATTAATTGATCAAGCATGAAGTAAATACCACAAGAGATAACACACGATTATTTGATAAATAAAAATGCTCACAAAACAGCTGTCAATGAAATGGAAGCTCAACTCCGTTGCAATGCGATCATTACCATGTATGACTGTGAATACAACCTTTCCCGCCCTTAAAAATGCCAATTATTTTTTTTAATGAAACGCTAAAAATGCAGAAGAAAAAAAGAATAAAACTAAAAATGCATACTTGTTAGGATCATTATCCCAAACTATGAGAACACTTTCACATATGTTCATCTCCATCGGGCCGAGGAATATTTTATGAGTGAATAGCTCAAAATTCATTTCATTAAAATAAATATTTTAATGCAAACTTTGTATTGGTTTGCTTCAGTACGCTTCATGGTTCCGTTTTTTCCCAGAAAGTCGAATCCTTTCATTAGTTGAATACTTGAACCATTCAGCGTCTCAGCTTCGTTCATGCCGAAGCCTACAAAAGTACTGGTTCTGGAAACGGAACGTAAGAGAGGAAACATAACTGAATAGCGCTCATACAAAAGGTCAAACAGTCAACAATATTATACATAAATTAGCAGAAACAACAATAGGAACTAAGATGAAGCTCACAAAAGCTCGATTCAAAACGACTCCCTTTCAATTTCTAAAATACACCAAACATTAAGTACAGCGCGTCACCACGATATATTATTCGTCGTATATCTGGACAATTCATGTAGGGTCATCTTCACAACAGGTCAAATCATCTTCATTGCTTACTAATTATAAATATTAATGTAAAAAAATAAATTGATACAACCTAATTGATAATTTTTAGCTCGGTCGTGTGCCTTTGCACAATGTTGCTTAGTTGTGCATATGTGTTCTTTATCAATTGTTCCGCCTTTTGCGCTGAAAACCATTGTTTAGATCTAGACTAGTTTAATTCTTGTTTAATGGATTTATAGCATGCATTTCTGCTTTATTATTGTAGTAGTATTAACTAGGTTGTGTTATTCTTTGATTGAACCACATTTTCACTCAAATATAACGATAATTCCAGGTTTAAGTCTAGAAATGGCGGCCGCAGCTCTGGCCAACAGTTTGTATGTATCTTATGATCATTCATACAATATATATTGTGTTTTCAATTGATTTATTGCGTGGGCATTGCAGGGCTCCTGAAGGAATCGGAAGTTGGGCGGAAGCTGTTGAGCAAGACAGTAGAGTCTTCAATTTATTTCTATGGTTTTGGGATATTTCAGATCAACTCCGGACCGAAAGTGAACGCGATGGAATTAAAACTGTCGTTGATTACGTGTACGAGGATGACGGCAAATACAAGGTTGTTGTTCTACAATTATTCATATTGTACCGACTCTGTTATAGGTTGTCACACAGTTCAAAATCATCACAAAGAAAGTGCCCAAAGTAGTGGCAGAGCGTAAGAAATGGCAAAAGTTTGGAATATGCGAAAGGGAGCCAGCAGGTCCTCAGGTTATCAAACCTGTTTATCTGTTACTTACTTATATTTGCTAGGTGTCCACGACGTACGTGGCTGAGGAGGTTGAGATGCAATTTGTAAGGAACAGAGCAGGCGAACAAATTCTGGATGTGCAGGAAGACAAACAACAGGTTGATGAATCTTCGTCATTGAATTGATCATATATTTAGGTGAAAGCAACTTCTCGTGAGCATTGTCGCTACTGCAAGGCAAATGATCATTGGAGTACGAACTGCCCTTACAAGGTGAACATCGCCTTTTATTCTTATACAAGAGAGTGTTACAGGAGATGTACATGGTGGAGGAAGAGCCTGATCCAGTTGTTGAAGCTGCGAAAGAAAAGGATAGACTGGGAAGATACGTACCTCCATCTATGAGACCTGATGCACGTGGAAACATGGTGGACAACAGACGGTATTTAGGTGGGGAAAGTTAATCGTGACGATGTCGGCTCAGGTCCGAAGAGAATACCTGTCGAGTGACAAATCTGCCTCAGGATTGTGATGAAACTGAACTGCGTGAATTGTTTGCCAGGATTGGAAGAGTGCAAGTGAGTGTGAGAAGAGGAATAGAAGGATAGAATGCAATGCAGCGTGTCTTCATTGCCCGCGACAAGCACACGAATATGCCGAAAGGATTCGCTTTCGTCACATATGAGACACGACAGGATGCAGCAAAGGCCATTGAGGTATCCATCTATTGTCATTATATTCACTTATACTAATTCAGTCTCTCAACAATCTTCGCATGAATCACATGGTCCTCAAGGTTGAATGGACAAGGTTTGGTTTTATCTTTCTTGTTGAATTGTAAACGATTTTCAGACCAAGCAACAACTAACAATATCACTTTGGACAGATTCTTTCTTTGGGGAACTTATTGTTTCATCTCCTTTTTAAAAATCTAATTTACTTGGCTTTGTTATTGCTTCAGAACTCTATTGTAGAGTTTGTTGATGAACGGATAAACTGTCCTGTTATTTATTTTACGACTATTTCCTTAATGGCTTTCCAACAGCAATGTCTATGGTATTATTTTGTCAAGATTGAACTGATATTTCCAGATGGGACTGTTAACGATTCTCAGAAAACATCGGGCTAGGGAAAAAGAAATGAGGGTACTCATTCTGGGTTTGGATAACGCAGGTTGGTCAAATACAGTCCAGCCCAATCCCCCTAGCGAACGGGGATCCCGGGGACTCCCGGGGAGTCCCCTGACATCCCCCCCAGCATTTTTCTTGCTGGAATGTAACAACAGCAGGTTTTTGTTGTATTGATTATTTTAGTTTTTGTCATGCGCATTTTTTGATATAAGCAGTTTATCTCGAAATGCTCTTTTTGCAAAGTTATTTGGCATTGAAGTTTTGGAAAAATTCCGCAACCGCAAAATAGTAAACCGTAAACCACAGAAACGAGATTACTATTTTGCAGTTGCGGAATTTTTTCCAAAACTT
>JACMIF010005836.1:0-10083 GCA_014805445.1 Diplogasteroides magnus | reverse complement strand
GAACTCAGCTGACTTACAAGGCTGTTTGTGTGCAGTGATCAAAGTGTTTCGATTATGATATTTGGTAGAAGCGAGCCTTCTGCTTTCACATTGGCAAAAGAACTGATGAGTGACACTATGTGCATTTTTGTTAGAGCGGCTAGCACTCTCATATGCCATAGTCAAAGACATGTCTTGCAAGCTTAAACAAGGGCAAAGTTATATGAAATCACAAAATGCTGTTGTACTTCTCCACTGACGTCACCGACCGAGACAGACTCACTCAAACTTGCCCGTGCCATTTTCGTCCTGTTTGAGTAATCCACTTGGCTCTTGAGTATTTCAGTGCAGACAGTCTATGCTAATTCTTCCATTGATGGGCTTTGGCTGTTGCAACTTTTAAGCCCAGCAGATGTCGTCAAAGATACCAATTTTCAAGTGCTATTTTCACACTTTGATTGCAATTTGCCGCTATTTCACTCTTCAATATTTTGCAATAAAAGGCTAGAAACTGTGTGATGGGAGTATCTCATTTTACAAATGAAAGTCTCATCATCTTCCGTTCATTGAATCATTTGCAGGCAAAGCTAAAGTATTTTATCGGTGGCTGCATGATTGATATTTTCAGAAGTTTCATAAACAAAAATCGAATAAATAAGCCAGAGCAAGTTTGACTTTCCGATAATTATCAACTGTCCTGCCAGTCCAGAAAAATAAGCTTCAAATAAATCTAGCTCGCTTCCGCAGAAGAAAAAAAATTCTAATCGGAGAGTCATCAAAATGGTATACGGTCAGTTCAAATCACCCACAAATGGACTTGAATGGGGTCGAGCCTGTGTGCGATACAAAAGACAAGGCAATATGCATCCACTGTAGGTACTCCTATTCAAATAGGATTATGGATACCGGAGATAATAAACAAAAACAAAAAAATGAAAACAGAGTAAAAAAATTCTTGGACACCATAATAGTGGAACTACTTTGTAAGTTTCTTTTGTTTATATCGAAAAATAAACATGTCACCTCTGCCTGTCAAAACACAAGCTTCGCCCACTTTTCGCGTTAGTACAATCTGTGCATGTCCGGACCCTTATATAATATTGCCCATAACATTATATCAATATTACTTGCAATATAAATAATATATGTAAAAAAACTATAAAAAAAGACAATTGCAGGAAGCCCGTCAAGAACGAATCTGCTAAAAATCACACTTGGTACAGTTTCGTCTTTAGTTGTTCCATTCGTGGTGAGATGCGCCTGTCCTGAAGCTGAGGTACAGTATCGATGTTCAGATCGGAGCATTAATGGGTCCTCTGGAGGAAAATCCGGAGGAGAAATTGCTTGCGGTTCATCCGGACGAGGATGTGGTAGGACTCCAAAGTGTTTCAGTGGAAGTATCAAGGGCCCCAGTACACACCTGAGAAATTTCATACCAAAAGCTTCACTGGCGACTTCACAGCGAAATTTTATTTTGTGCAAGATCGCCTGTTTCCAAGGACTTTTCCCAGTAATGTCCTTCGAAACAGGCGATTTTTGCTCAAAATAAAGTCGCCAGTGAAACTTTTGCTATGAAATTTCTCAGGGATGTACTGGGGCCCTTGATACTTCCACTGAACCACTTTGATTAACTCACTTATAGGAAGCTAGGTAATGTGTACAAGTGAAAATGGTTTCCACAGAAAAATCAGATGAAGAGCTCATGAAATTTTCAGAGAAGTTTCCCGACAACTCAAAAACAATTATCGGCTACTTATACAGTCAATTTTCCCTTACTCCTGTGCAGGGCGATCGAAAAAGTGCAAAATGGTGTCATTTTTCCTGCAATGGGGAAGTGACCTAAAATTCCAATCTAAGTTGTTTTGAAGAGTCCACAGAACGATGCTACATGTAGTAGAGCAACCTGTAACTAGTTGCGCCACTTGTCTAGACTTGTGTAGAGTCGTAGATGATAGTAAAGTGCCTACGAAATACAAAAATTGAAGTAGATTTTTTTTATCATGGCACCATTTTTCTCAGAGAAATCTTTTAGTAGTTCGACGATAGTATTTTTGTAGCGGTGGTATCCATGAACTACCTCTAAAAATAAAGTTAGCTCAAAATTCTGCCTTTTGTTGAAAACGTATCCCACGCAATGTTAGCGGAGTTCGCGCTCCCTATACAGAGAAATTGCGCGAAGCGCGAAGAGCTGCGCTGATTTGGTTTTACTTGACCCCAGAACTCTCTTCTCCTATCGCAGAAGTAACACTAGAGGCCTCTCAACCAAGATTTATCCACTTAGTCGAGGTCATGATGCCTTGTCTTCGCACTCTCTTGTCTTCTACTTCACAATCGTGCCAGAATGAGTCAAAAAGTATGAGAAGAAGCACAAGAAGAGAAGGCTAACTAACAACAATAAAATGTACTACCCACAATCCTCGTCAAAGACTGTCCGCTCGCTCGAATGGTCGGTTGGTTGTGCGGCTGTTGATGCGACATGTTTGTTATCAGTCATTCTCTAACAGGGGCGAATGTTTGGCACAGTCAAAAATGATCTCGCCGCTGAGATTTTTTCAAACAGTTGATGCAATTAATTTATGATTTGGCGAAAAATCTAGGACATCGCAAATGTGAGAGCTTTACAACCTCAGTCTCTTGTATTTTGCAGACTTTTCTCGCGCAAACAACAGTATCGTACGACTTTTATGATTCGATGTTTTGCGCTAGGGTTTCTAAAGTAATGGTGCAGTACATTTCTCATTCGTCTAATGCACTGAGAGCTGTTGCCTATCGAACGTAGGTGAAGATAACCACTCTGATTGGATTAGACGAATGGGAAATGAGCATTAGTACCGATCTGGAAAGATGTGGGCTGTGGGATTATGAATCTGCAACAGAGGGGCATTCTGAGATGGGTCCGTTCGGCTTCGCTTGCTGGCTTCAGGTTTCGGAAACAATTTTGAAGGCAGCGAAAGCCCAGCATGGACAATATTTATCTTGTTGTTACAGAAAATGTGTTTTGATGTAGACAAGACAATAACTAAACAAATTCATGAAATGATAAATAATTCGATCGAAAATTTAATATCAATTACGACAAAATCATGCGTCTCGTCACTCGATATAGTTCAAAAATTCAGTTAAGCTGCGCTGCTTTTTTTCGGCTATCTTTCGTGTGTTTGGCTGTGGCACGTCCATAGCAGAGGCATTTTTCTCTGAAGATTTGTCTTTTATCATAGACGAGTGATGTAAAGAACAAATATACTCGTTCGTCGTTGCACAATCAAGAAACAGTATATCATACCGTAATCACTTCCAGATTCCTCACTGCCTTCAGAATCGGATTCCATCGAATGCTCATGCAAATCTTGTCTTGTTTTGTTCTCGTATTCAGCAACCATCCACTCCCAATCATTAGGATGTACCTGTAAAGAACTTTATTTGTTGAGCTCAATACTAGAGTTTCTAAATCGTTAGAAAAGCGCACTTCTCAGTCACCTAATTCTCTAGCAGCGGCTGTCTATCGAACGTTGACAAAACCGCTCCGAGGAAATCAGACGAAATAAATGCACTATACTGCCGTTTTAGAACCCCTACTCTTTACGTCTTGCATACCTTCTCGGCGTGTTTTCTGAAAGATTCGACAGTGTTGAACGGTCCTTCGGGACAACTTGGACACAATAATAGAGTATTTTCCTGTAAAAGTTGTATAAATTCATAAAAGACATTTTGAAGTCATGCAATAGATGCAGAAACTGCTATCAGTCATGTAAACCGAGTTGACTGGAGTTGTAAACCTCTTTGTGTGAAAGATATTTAAATAACGACTATAATGGCCAGTGAAGCAACGAAATAGCACGCAAATTAGAAAGCAGATAACCAACTTCTTCTCCGTTGTTCACTATTTCCATATCCCATACTTCATCGACCCCTGCCTTTATGGAATGTCGCTGGAAAACGTCTTCAAATTATTCACGAAAGTAAAATTGACCTACCAATTTCAGATGGATTTTCATGGAACGGAATCCCCATATCAATTGTGAACATTGAGAGCAACGAAATCGCTCAAGTCCGTCGATGTGAACCCTCCCTCTGCCGAGCCTCTTCTTTCCTCTTATGATCGGGATAGCCTTAGATTTAGGATGTTGTTAAAGGTACAGTCCGGGGCGACGATTTCTATCGCAAACTGACTTTAGACACTGTTGAATTTGAAAAATCGCGAAAAATCAATTTGGAATTCTCTTCTTTTTCCCGATTTTTTGTGGCTTCATAGCGATGTCAGTTCCTAGCTCTGAATGTAATCCGCATTCTCTATTAGCCCATTTCAGTCCAAAAATGAGAGTAAAGCTCAACTACCGTGTCTGAAATCAGCTTGCAATACTCGGCGGCCCGGTGTACCGTTGAAAACAGTGTTGTTTTAAAATAGATTTAGGATGTTGTTAAAATGATAGGATGCTGTTAAAAATAGTGAATGAAATCACCTCGTTTCCATTTTGTTCCACAATATCCATCTGTATTACTTCTTCAAATGATACTTGCTTTTGATGAATCTGACGTGAATTTAATTCAAATGATCAAGAACTTTCTGTGAAGCATAAAAGTCTGGCAAAACTCACAGTTCTGCTATGACTTTGGACGCATTTGACGCCTTTAATTACTTTCCGGCAAATGGGACAGCGGTAGCGAAGGTAACGATATTCATCTTTCTGTTCACTTCCTGCTCCGATTTTCTTGATCGGTGGCACAAATTCGTTCTGGAAACATCGTACTTGATGGTAAAGAGACAAGCTAATTATTTACATTAGACTCAGATCATTTTAGTTACCGTAGAGTTCATGCGCATTACATTATTGGATGACAAGGATATATAATAATTCAATTTTCATTTCACTATCGTTTCATGCCGCCACTCACTTGTGTGTTGGGAGCTTAGCGTTATAGATTACCGAGCGTTGTTTTATTTGTTTTTTCGTCTATCACAAAAACAAATTTGCCTGATGTCCTTGAAACTTTTCCTTGTCTTCGTTTTTCGCCAATAGCGTAATTGGGTCCAGGGAACGAAGCTCGTACCAGGTTGTTCCGTGACTTCTCTAAGAAACGACACAATGTAAAGTAATGGAGAAAAAGGGCTCTGTAGTTGATTAGGGGTCCCAAGGCAGAATAGGGGTCCCATGGAGCCGTCTGGGAGATTAGGGGTCCCATGCATATTAGGGTCTCCCAGGCGGCCTTGGGACCCCCAATCAACTACAGAGCCGAAAAAACTTACAGTAGCGTGACGAAGAAGATTTTTAAAGCCTTTGTGAGAGTGTCGACATTCTGGGCATTCTAGAGCACAAGCGTCTATTTCTTTTGACACGTTTATTGAGAAATTTTTCCAACATCCACGTATGAATTTGTTATCGCAAACATTTTCAGCATCTTGAACAATTTCGAATTTGCGAATCATTTGAAAGGTGGCTTTGATTCTATGAGCCTGCAAATATACATATTAAGATTTGGTATAACAATACCCCGCGAATTCTTAAATATTGGTGGATGGAATATCATACACGTATGTATATACTTAATGGGCGTAATATACATGGGTTACAGTATTTTAAAGATGTCTACCCGTGGTCTAAGCAAGATTGAACGAAGAATGAGTAGCCGCAGATTATTGATTATCCCGGGAGAAAAATCCACGGCGTTCTTGTTTAATTCATTCGGTCAACTATCCGAATTAATATTAATAGCACTATTCAATTAATAAAGGGACCTTGACACGATTTTTGATGTTGGTCTCAGATGAAAGAGCGCAAAATTCTGAGCAGAAAACTTGTTTAGAGATATGCCTAGAAATCGCTCGTATTCAAGATATAGCACCTTAAAGAGCTCCCGCTCCCAGCGATACGGTTTTTAGCGACCTCTAATCAACGTAGCGCTGTGAGCAGTAAGCATGCGTGCAACCATGTGGTTACCTTAATATTATAGATATGTAGAAAATATTGTGTGCTACGAACACATTTAGACGTATTATATTGGAAAATTTACAGCTTGGCAATGTGCTCGCATATTGCTAACTCCAATTAGCATTTTAGGGCATTTGGAACAGCGAAAACGAGTGTGTTCGTCCCTGCGCCGCCTGTCCTCAATTGCACGTTTCCTCTCCATTTCTTGCTTTTCGTATGCCCCCTTAATTAATGAAATAAACAATTTTTGGATTAATTTATACTTTAACCTCTTCCACGATGAGTTTTCTTATTTCCGTGACTGACAGTCTTTGATTATGGATCTGAAGATGGGAAATATATTTGCAAATATTTGCAAGAATTATTAACTATGAGTTGATAACTGAGCATTTCTATCGCTTACTCTTCGGAGGTGGTCGTTCAGACTGCTGACTCCAATGTATACTTTAGGACACATTGGACAACCCAGACAGAGAGTGTGGTCGTTGTCACTGACATATGCCTTTCCAGCCCGCATTTTCTTCTCGTATTCCATATACTCCATCTAAAATATATATATATATATATATATATATATATATATATAATAAATGGAATTTCCACTGTACTAAATTCCTCAATCACTGCTCCGGGATTTTTGGTAGTATGTTATCGGTAAAAATAAAAGAGGGCAGGGCCTCATGTTGGTACTACCATGAAATTCACGTTTCGGATATACTCGCTAGTTATAGTTTGTGCACACTAGTGTGCGCCGATCGGGTATGCAATAGTGTTCATTTTCACGTCATTCTCTTTAATTTTCCAGTCTCTTTTTCCAGACCACTTTTCTCAACTACCCGGCACTCGAATGGAACCGATAGCCGAGAGAACCGACTTGAAAGAGATGGTCTTGAAAAAAAGAGAGAATGACGCGAAAATTAAAAATTAAAACACTACTACCTGATCGGCTCAACTACGGCAGTGGCCACCCATATGCAACACCCAGTGGACAAAAGCGAAGCATGACTCTAGGGTGGTAGGGAGGTGAAGGCCGTTAACGCTTGGGACTTCGATCGGATGTGGACATACTCGTGATCTGGCCTTCTCGTTTTCCGAAATGGCTGGACAAGCCATGCGAGCTTGGTGGCGGAGCAATATAAGTGGAGTTCTAAAAGAAGATTTTATATAACTGATACCCTGAAACTGAAATCATAACATCTTCTCACCCGCACGATAATCCGCAAGCGCACTTTTGCCGAGGACTCTGAAATTAAAATTATGAAACAGTTAATTAGACAACTATTTTTGCTTTATATTGAAGTATTTATATCATTATTTATATATTTGGGGTTCTAAAACGGTAAATTTGTCGTCATTCTTCTCCGGAGCGCGGTTTCCTCACTCCATGATAGACGACAGCATGGCGGAGAAAAATGACGGCAAATTTACCGTTTTTGAACACATGAGAAATATTTCATTATCCTTCAGAGCCTTGCGTTTGGACAAGGCCGACGATGACGATTGTTTCGTTTTGCCCACCCTAACGCCAATTATTTCCGAAAGAAAATATCACTGACTGCTACCTCTGCTTTTTGTGCTATTTCGGCGTTTCTATGACCATCAAGCATAATTTGACATACGTTTCGGAAGTGTATATAGGTATAGGGAAATGTTTCTAGGCATTAGTTTCCTTAGGAAGTCTAATAAATACTTCGATCGAAAGAGAAACAAAACCAACGTTTTCTTCTGCAGGCATTTCCCTTATCTCTTTGAATGATGGATATGTTCCGTGCTGCTGTAATTTGAACGTTCTTTCGGTTAACAGTGACAGTTCAATGAAAGTGGAAAATGAAATCCAGCGAAGGAACAGGATTAATACCCGCTTGCAGTGAATTCGCATTCCTAATCCGCTTAGAATTTTAGGACAATGCGGGCATTTTCGTCTGGTAGTCATGCCACAATCTTTCTGAAAAGAAGATTTTTCACAATACTTGAATAAACGCTGATAGGGGTTGCATTATGGTCATGTCAATAAAAAGGACATTTCGTTTATTCCCCCTGTCGTCTCTATAGCGCAATGACCACCGCTCGGAATGAAAGACGTTTCGGACGCGTTCGGGCCCCAAGAGTCTCATTTCTTATTTAGCGGTCGTATCTGCGCTATAGAGACTAGGGTTTCTAAATCGGTAGTCAAATTCATTTCTGGTTCATCCATTCTCCGCGGAGCAGTTGTCTATCGCTCGTAGAGACAACCGCTCCGAGGAGAATGGAAGTAACAGAAATAAATTTGAGTACCGATTTAGAAACCCTAATAGAAACAAATTTCTAACGGCAACAAACATTTTCTTCAGTAGCCACGTATTCTGGCATATTCCGGATTTGTTTACTTGTTACAGCAACATCATGCGTCTGTAAATATTAATCAATATATTTGTATGGCCCCAAAGTTCTTGCGTGTTTTCTGCTTAATATTTAACGCGCTCTCCTGCGATTAGCAGCATATTCGGGAATATTACATTATAAGTTGGGAGTTATATGCTGTTTTGAATGTCATACGAATCAATAGTGAAGGAATAAATTTTCATTTCCGGTAGAAAAAAGTGTTGTAGGGCGTCTCTGTGCATTCCGCACCCCTCAGAATATATGTGATAGTATTCATGTAAACTCTACTAATATTCCGAGTTCGAACACTAATCCTGATTTCGTGACTGTAAGACAGTCACTCTCTCAAATGTACATGCTATTTCGTCGCATTAATCCTCTGTCGAAGTGATTCGTCTTTTGTTTCAGCAGCACTACATATAGAACGGATTTCAGTTCAGATTACATGAATAATAGGAGACTCGCCTGTTTGCAGTGAAGTCGCATTGATTTTCCGTTGACGACGCCTTTTGGGCAATGCGGGCATTGCCTTTGTGTGGTATCATCATTTTCAGTTGCCGACATACCTGCTTTACACAAATTTGAACAGTGAATACGCGAAAATGCACCTTAACGCAAACGATACCTGACAAGAAATAAAACATTTTCGCGAAAACACACTTATTATGAGAAGAAAGAAACAAATTACTACGAGACAGAATACGCATGCTAAACATAAGAGCAAGCTAAAGCGAATGCAACATCTTGAGTCTTTTCTTCTATTGTCAGCAAATGTCCTGCTTGGCAAAGGCAGTGCCACAGGGTAGATCGAATATTCTTTTACCCTTGCTCTATTGATTCAGTATCTATCATAGGAGACTCATGCTAAAGGTCAAACACATTAGGTTGATCGGAAAGTTTTTGCAATTTATTGATTTGGTCACTATGAAATTGTAGAAAGAAAGAAACAAATTCCAGAAAATTATGATTTTAATGCACGTCTCTATTATGTATGCTCACTGTAAATTGAACGGAAGCCAGAAAGAGAAACAGTTGCTTCAATCACGCACAGAGACAATTCGTCTGGAGAGCATTCTCCTATGCAACAGTAATCGCTTTTAGGGTGAGTACTCGAGAGATGCGAGACTCGCATCCATCTCATTTCCCTAGTGCACACTATGCGAGATCTCGCGAAATATGCAAAAGAAGGCGCTAAACATGCGAGATCTCGCATGCCTCATTCTCGTCTTGCAACTTCCGCAACATGCGGTCGTATCAACAACGAAACCAACGTGTCAGTCGAATTATGTTTCATAATTCACTTGCGCCTTCGACAATGATGAGAAATGCGATTTTCGCGAAAAATGAAGTGGGAGGGAAGCACAGTAATCGAAAAAATTCGAAATGAGAAAGTTGATTTTCGGAGCCGTCTACTTTGTGACGTCATAGCTCGACGATGACGTCACTAATCAAAATTCTGGAAGTTTACGTTTGTTCGCAATCCCCGAAAGTACATTTAACAAAATTTTCAGGGTATGTTACAATTTCTGTGCCAAGGGTAGACCCTCACAATCAGATAGTGTCTCATATTCAACAGTAATCGCTTTGTCTGCAGTTGAATGGGACAAACTGAAAGAAGAGCAGTTATATGCAGTCGTACTTCGTATATTAGGTTGCCTTACATGAATAATAAATAACGATACATTTAGCCTTTAAAGGAGCCACAAAGGGAGATTGTTTTGCATGCACATTAAGGGATCACTTCTCTCCATTCCCATACTCTCTCGTCAGAGTAGACCGCTTTGACGACGAGAAAGTATGGGAATGGAGAGAAGTG
>JACMIF010005835.1:0-10083 GCA_014805445.1 Diplogasteroides magnus | reverse complement strand
TATACAGTAATTTTTTCAGAAAAAATAAATTGGGGTTCTAAGCCGCTACATAGAGGAGCTGAGAACTTAGAAAATTTCTGACAACGATTCATTTGCGTATAGACCTTTGCCCTTGTCACGCGGGTCGACCGCATTCCTTCCATGCAAACTCAATCTGAGGGACGAATTGATCAATTTGCGTGCGATGAATGAGATCGGTCCTCGTTAGTTCGAAGGAAGTGCAACAGACTGTAATGCAAATGAATCGTTGTCAGAAATTTTCTAAGTTTTCAGCTCCTCTATGTAGCGGCTTAGAACCCCTATTTATTTTCTTTGAAAAAATTACTGCGTATGGTTTTTGATATGGAGTTTTCAAAAAAATTGTTATTTTTTGGTAAAAAATGGAAATATTTTTCAGGACAGCCAATAGAAAGTTGCAACTTGCAATTAACTGAAAATTTGCATATACAACCTTTCTTCAAAATAGTTCTGGAACATCCTCATGATCACTCCTACCATCTCAGCGCATAAAATCGAGAAGCAAATCCTTCAAAAATGAGAAAATGAGAAAAATGCCCCGAGGGCATATAAAATCAATGGAACATTTTCATGCAAAATGAAGTATGCCATCGTGATCAGCGTGGGGAATTTAGTCAGGCTGATTATTTTCGTTATAGGTTGCCAAAAGTGCTGTCGGGACCCATGATTCAGTCTGTCGGAAGATCTGTGTTATATTCAGGTACATGACATGGTCGGTCATGACACTCTTCTTCTCGTGACAGCGGATCACGCACATGCTTTGACTCTTCCTGGGTACATACCCAGCAATCGCACTATCATGGGTGAGTGTCACTCAATTAAAAAAAGTGGACAAAAATGAAACAACGAGATCAGTCACAAAGCTCGATGATTATGCCATCCCTTGATTACTTGGTTAATCAACCAGGGAATGGAGGGGAGCCTTAATCGTTTGCTAAAGCATAATCAGATCTGGGGTCAACCAAGTAATGAACGAGATGGCGCAATAACCATATCATCGGCTGATCGTGTAAGAGTCGACCATGTCTCGGCAAAGTATGAAATTTTTAATTTTCTATTTTTCTCCAAATTTGAACACTGATGTAGTTTCACGTGCAGACTCCAAAAATGTACATGATATGTCACAGAAAAATTTTTGACTCGAGATATTGGTAATTCTTGACAAGGTCAAAATCCCAAAAAAAGGACTGCCAATACGTTCAATTAAAAGATAACCCCACAAACCCATATATGGGAAGAAAGCTCTTGGCACGAGGAAGAGCGCTGTGCAAACAAAAATTGAAAATATATCCATATAAGGAAGTTAGTGTCTAACTCGCTTGGATGACATGTTCCGCACAAAATGAACGTACCAGCTGTCTTCGTCTCGCTGAGAGGATACCGAAATGTGGCACTACATGCCATATTTGAGGTCTGTCTTTAGTGATTTATACAAATAAAACGAATTTTCTTTATCAATAACACCGCAAACGTCAAATGATTTCATGAGAAATGGTATATTTCGTCGCCGTTTTATGACTTCATTGGCCTTTCATTTCTGGTTCAAGCAAGAATTTTCACAATACTGTGATCACTCCTCTCCACACTCCATCAAGAACTTTCACAGTAATGTTTTGTTGGAAGTTTCGTTGATCAATTTGCTGAAATCAACACCTCGAATAGTTCATCTCGGCTATTTTCAATTCTTGCTCTTCTTCTTGCTTGAGCCAGAAATGAAAGGCCAATGAAGTCTTCAAGCGGCGACGAAACATACCATTTATCATGAAATCATTTGACGTTTGCGGTGTTATTGATAAAGAAAAGTTTTATTTGTATAAATCACTAAAGACAGACCTCAAATATGGCATGTAGTGCCACATTTCGGTATCCCCTCAGCGAGACGAAGACAGCTGGCACGTTCATTTTGTGCGGAACATGTCATCCAAGCGAGTTAGACACTAACTTCCTTATATAGACATATTTTCAATTTTTGTTTGCACATCGCTCTTCCTCGTGCCAAGAGCTTTCTTCCCATCTATGGGTTTGTGGGATTATCTTTTAATTGAACGTATTGGCAGTCATTTTTGTGGGATTTTGACTTTGTCAAGAATTACCAATATCTCGAGTCAAAAATTTTTCGGTGACATATCATGTACATTTTTGGAATCAGCACGTGAAACTACATCGATGGGTCAACTTCAAAATAAGATCAATTTTTCGACTTTGCCGCCCTCTAGTGCATTCGCGGTTGACCCTTACCCGACCAGCCTCATATAAGATGTTCCAAATTAAAAATATTAAAAAGTTGGAACAGTTCCACTTTGGCAGAGCGAAATAATATGCGAAAGTGAGAGAGCGCAGAGTCTCTAACCGGCTAGAGAACTCTGCGCTCTCTCACTTTCGCATACTATTTCGCTCTGCCAAAGTGGAACTGTTCCAACGTTTGAATATTTTTAATTTGGAACATCTTATATCAACAATCCTATCTACATATTTCTCAGGAACTGATGTGGAACTTGCAGAGTACAACACGGACGGCAAGCCAATTCCAGGTAGTTTTTGCTTCTCAGTCATCTGAAAATATGAAACATATTCTCGCTTAGAGCGTACTTATGAGCATTGTGGCTGAACAAATCCAATTTGTTGAACCCAACGATCGATTGTACTCTAGCAATTCACTTCGCGACTGGACCAGGTGCTATCAAATCAAGAAACTACACGGATGACGATTCAAGTGAGCTAATATTCATGTAAACTGATCTGATATACTGAGTACGAACAATCCCTCAATTTCGTCCTGCGTACTCTCTCATTCGCGTGCTATTTCGTCGTTTCTCTGACCATTAGCCATGATTTTGAATAGGGTTCGCGCTCATTATATAGAGGTTGGTTTTCAGTTAAGATTACATAAATAATAATGGAGAGCGTCTGGAGGGACGATATTCTTTCAGAGAACCCATTCTTTGTGCATCCAGCAGCGTACAGTACACAATTTGGTGTTCATGGTGCGGAGGATGTGGGACTGTGGGCGCAGGGACCGTACTCATGGTGTGTCTGGCCAGACAATTACTATAAAATCAGCAAATATTTTTATCCTGGACTCCAACTAAAGCATTATCCATCCGTGCATGGAGTATGGGTTCTAAAACGGTAAATTTGTCGTCATTCTTCTCCGGAGCGCTATTGTCTCACTACATGATAGACAACAGCGCGGTGGAGAATGATGACGACAATTTTACCGTTTTTGAACCCCTGGCATGGAGTTTCCGATATGAATGACCTTGCCCATGTTCAGGTTATTCTCTGGCTCCTATGAAAACACCCAAGTTGCCTACATGGTCAAATTCTTACTGTGCTTGCACCAAGAAGAACTGAATCTGTGCACGATGCAGGTATAACTAGGAGCTACATGAATGAGCGAGATCAGTGTCTTACAGGCCAATACTCCAACATACGACACAAGGGTTGAGCAGCAGCGTGGTGACTGCATGGAATGCAATTCACAGGGTGAATACTTGTGATCGATAGAATGGTGCATTTCGGATTGATTAAGTTTTGCTGGGTGGATGTACAGACTACCGCTTCGACAGACCACTGCTATCCTAAGAATGTTCGCGCAATCAGCAGTGCTTCAGCCATCCCCTATCGTGTCGTTGTTGGTGCTCTGTTGGTGGCTCTCGCTGCACTGGCCATTACTCTTATCTGCTGTACGGCCATGTCCATTGCGATGTGCAGGTATGAACTAGGGTTTCGAATCGGTAGTCAAACTCATTTCTGATTCTTCCATTATCCTGGGAGCGTTGCCTCTATCCGAGATAGACTACCACTCCGCGGAGAATGGAAGAATCAGAAAGGAATTTGACTACCGATTTAGAAACACTAGTATGGACAGCTTTCAGAATAATGATTTCATCAATATTTCGATGAATGACTTATCGTATCAGAGTAATTCCTTCTTTCTTTCAGAGCGAGTAGAACGCGGAGAACAGTCTCAGGAATGCCGAAGGGCATGACGAGTCGGGGCATTCCATAAACGATGCATCATAACATACTGTTATTCCCAACTATGCTTGGCAGAAAGATTCTTTCATGAGTTACACTTCACATAGGCATATATTATTACATCCATATTCATAACGATAAATTCTTTCAACTGGTGAAACTTATCACAGGCCGCAGAACTATCTTCAGTGAATCCCAACTCATTTCATCCCAACTCGCACTTTGGAATGTTCGTTTATAAATCCCAGCTCCCATTTCCATAGTCAAATGAAGGATTGCAATCGAAGAACCGCATCACTCACGAACCACAATGCCTGCTCTAGTTTTCACCACACACATTGCTTTCATACGGAAACAACAAAAGGGAAAGTGATAAGCGGTTAATGAGCTTCTGTTGGAATGAACGAGTCCTCAAAGGTACTGTGCACTTGTTATGGGTGCTATAATAACCATCGTTTTGACCCCCCGATTGACCATATAGTGGGCAGTCGGTTCACATTCTGAGGAGACTTCGGTCTCAGCCTATTGTCCCTTTTTGTTAAGACAATATTTATGTAAAATAGTATAATGGTTACCATAAACAACATTGATAGACATCGTTGGCATGGTGCCAAAACTATTACTTTTGAACGCCCAGGCTCCCGCACGGAAAACACCCTGAGTATACTGTAGCTCTATTTACACTGTGTGTGTTTTCGTGCTTGTTAGACACTCTCTAGAGATTTTGATGATTGTTTGTCCGCGTTAATTGTTGTTGTGTGTAAGAATAGATAAATGTATTCTTCTCTTCTTTAATTCACTCGTGTTTCTTGTGCGCGCAAACCAGTTCAGGAAAGGGTTTTACTTCACATTCGACTAGAATAAGGGACACATACACAACTAGATATCACACTAACCAAATTGAAGTAAGCCTATCCGTGTCCCGCAACGAATTTCATTGTCGGAGTCGAGGGAGAGGGGGCGAGGAGAGGAAAGAAGAGGAAATTCACTATTTGGTAATAATTTCATCGCGAATTTCAGAACAGTGCCATTTTCTCCTTTTCATTGAATATCTCGTTTTGCTAACGTTAGACTAGCGTCAGGCATGACTAACGCCTCGTGACTAATGAGTCAAGCGTGGCGAGGGATAATGGGTAGAGTGTCGCTCGTGGTGACTTTAGTGCATTCGACGAGTCTCTACTCTCCGAGGAGCGGTCGTCTACGCATTCGATAGACAACCGCTCCTCTGAGAATAGAGACACGTCGAATGCACTAAAGTCACCACGAGAGACACCCTAATAATGGGTGATCATGAGTGACGAAGAACGATATCATGGCGTTGTGAGTAATAGCAATAATGTGGGAATGATATGGGACGGAATGAGGCACACAGAAAAATATGTAGATTGAGTACATACAGATTGATTCATCAACTGTTGTTTAAAGAAGCCGTAAAATGATTTTCACAAACACAGCATAAGTTGTCCCGCGACGACTTGCCTGGAACCAATCCACGAGGTACAGTAATTTTTTGTCTCGCGTCTATGCTAATCCTCGCCTCTCTCGTTGCTTCTCATTTATTAATCTTCCCGTTTCAGTACCCAATGATGTTTGTGCTGATGTTTCGTGTTTTAAATTTATTTTAAAAATAAAAGCTGTCGGGTTTATATGTAGTTTTCAACGCTGAACAACACTACGTTGCCAGAATAAATGACTTAGAATGTCCATTCACTGCTTCTTTAAACTGTGGCTAATCGAATCTGTTTCAATCTATTTGCACCCAATCTACAGATTAATATGTCAAAATCAACAGTATTTTTTCCTATGTGTGTCTGTGAGGCTGTGCTAATGCCTTTAAGTATAGCGGACAATGACGGTTATGAAAGACAATAATATCATAATGAAAATAAGGATTTCGAATGGGATGGGTCTCCGGCTTGGGCATCATCGGAATGTGTGCACTCGTTGTAGTAGTGGTGGCCCTTGGTCTCGAGAAGTTAACCGGTCTCGTTCGTCGCCCCACTGTCCTAGATGAAATGATTGGCTTATTTATCCTCTAGGGTTTTCGTCTTTTTCCGTCGATGATAAAAATAGACATTGACACGATACAGGTCGATCCTAGCCCCTATATATTTATGCTCTTTATGATTTTCGGACCCGAGGAATAATTCTTTATACTTAAGTTGTCATTAAAATGGCTCGTTTTCGCTCCAAAGTCGGTATGTCTTGAAAACCAAGTGGAATGTTTCGGACCCTGAAAAAATCAGGTAGCAGATGCTAAAAATGATCATTATTTAATCTATGACGATGATTATTTTGATTCGAACTTCATTTCCCTTGCCATTTCTTTCCTGAGTCACCGTTGTTTTGACGTATGGCACAGTAGTTGGTAGCTTGAGTATGAGATCAGTTATGTTTCGCAGATCATTTATCTCCAAAGTTGTTGCTTTCGTGAAACATAACCGTTCTCACATTCAAAGTACCAACCATACTGGACACTTGAACCGTTAATTGAGCGCACATTTGACCATTGCACCACTATGGCGCCAGTGTCCATAGCTCAGTTGTCTGCCAAAGTTGAGTCCACATTAAGGGTTCTAATACGGTAGTGAAATGCATTTCCCTTTCGTCTAATCTCAGCGGAGCTGTTGTCTCTACGAACTATAGACAACCGGCCCGAGTGGATGTGGAATGGATTGGCAAAATAATGAGAAATGCACTTTACTACCGTTTTAGAAGTCCTAGTCCACAATGTCAACTTACATGTAGGTGTAAAATGCGAGTGCAATAGACAGGATCGCTTTGAGGACAGCGACGAAGCCACAGAGAATCATTTTAATGATCAAGGAAAGCATCTTCACTGAAACATGTAAAATATATTATCCAGAGACGATGATGAAAATATAACGGCGAAATGGCAATGCCAGCTTTGATTTAAGAAAGGAGCATTATGACCGTGGCAATAGATAGCCGTTTGCACCTCGATGATTAAGATGGTTCTTTCGCCTCGGCACGTGCTATCTTATGTTTAAATGGGTAGTTGCCAAGGCTTTTTCTGATGGAACGTTTGACAGGTTCAATGCAATGCAACGTGACTTGTTGAGTCAAGTCAATGTTGATTATGTTTTGATGCAGTATAGCGTAACCCAAATCTTGTGACATGCATAGCGAATAGTCACTGTCCTCCTATGATCGGTTGTCTATCATCTGTATATGCGTCCGTCTTGAGAGAACAACAACGAAAAATGACGCATTCGCTTCCTGCTTAAAAAACAGAGATAAGAACCACGTGCGCATCCTTCTATCATTCTGCAAACTAAAAAAATGAAGGAAGAGGAGGAGGAAAACGGGAGAGGAAGATGCACTAATTAGCGCACTTCTCATTACGGAAAAGAGTTATTATCTATCTCACAACTCGTTGAATATTTCGAGAAAAATGCACCGGATTATTTGAATCCGATCTTCTCATCATGAAAGGGTCTGAATTCTGAAACACAGTAGTTTTCTTGCATTTCTCTTAGGGCAGTAAGAATGTTGAGGAGATTCCCGATCTGGCCGTCTCTCCACTTCTCCCGAATGTATCTTGATGGCACTGCTCAGACCATGTTTTTCAGTTTGACAACTTACTTTTCCAAAGCCATGCTATATTTGGAGATATACCCTCTTTGAAACATAACGAGGAAAATTGTCTATCTTTCAACCCAAACTCACACTGAGCGGCACAAGTAAGTAGAATGAATCCTTAGAGAGTCATAAACGAATCGCAGCAAATTCTGCCTGCCCTAATTTTTGGTCTATTTTGTGCAGCAATTCTCGATTGACACTCGAGCGTTGCAGTTGTAATTTGCAGAATGATAAAAGGATGCGCACGTGGTTCTTATCTCTGTTTTTTTACCCAGTGCGTCATTGTCATTTTTCGTTGTTGTTCACTCAAGAGTATACACAGATGATCGACGGCCGAAAATAGGAGCACAGTGACTATTAGCTGCTCAAGCCACGTGGCCAGGATTGACTCATGAACCCGGAACTGCGTCGAACATGTCAACGGACCACGTTGCTCTGCAGCAAAGCTGTCAACAATAGGTATCTACCTTTGGAACACTCTTGCATTTTCGCAGAGAGTACTCTTATGGTATTGGTTATCTATCATTCGTCAGAGACAAATACTCGTCAATGCGATCAGTCAGAAAAGATGTAGATTCGTTCCAAAAGTCGATCCCTAGTCAACAAGTCACGTTGCACCGTATTGAACCTGTCAAACGACGTTCCATCAGCCAAAAAAGCCTCTCAATTTAAGATGGACGGAGCCGTATTTACCTTCTTACTATCGAGGTACAAATGGCTGTCTTGGGCTACGTCCATAATTTTCCTTTCGCTAATCAAAGCTGTCATGACCATTTCGACGTTATAGCGCAAATGTTCATTTCTTCTATCGTCTTGTTTTTGGCGTATTGTATGGTTTTGAAAACATATGTATATTACCAGACTGCCAGAGGATTATGCGAAGATGCATAGCACAGGAAAAAGTCTATGCGAAATATCCTCAGAGCCGTCATAGTGCGCCTTAGAATAGGCATTGAAAAGTTCGTTGGCCAGACTTTTCTCTGCATTGTGCAACTTCACGAAAACTCCTGGCAGTCTGGTAATATAAATTTTGTTTTTGAAACGCCACTATATTTGACATTTCTCAGTGATGATGGACGCCTTGATGTTTGAAGTGATTCTCTGCGGCATCGTCTTCGCCATCAAAGCGACCTTCTCTATGGTGCTTTCCATGTAAGTTGACGTTGTGGACTGGGGATTCTACAACAATAGTATAGTGCGATTCTCATTTGTCTAATCCACTCAGAGCGGTTGTCTATCGCTCGTAGAGACAACAGTTCCGCGCAAATATTGATGAATGAGGTTTTGACAGACCACCTGCGCCATGGACACGGGCGCCATAATGGTGCAATGGTCAAATGCGCGCTCAATTAACAGTTCAAGTGTCCAGTAGGGTTCGTACTTTGAAGGCGAGAACGGTTACGTTTCACGAATGCAATAACATTCGAGATAAATGATCTGTGAAACTAAACTAATCTTGTAGTCAAGCTGCCAACCACAGTGCGATCAGATAATGAAATTTTATATGCCATTCGTTGTGGTAAGAAAATCATTGCCATATATTGAATAGTGGTCCATTTTAGGGTCGAGGCGCCTGCTCCTTCACAGAAACGGATGAAGCAAGGCCTTAGCATCGCGGAGATCGAGGCAAAATTGCTACGCCACGTGACGTCACCTCGATTGGTGCGGCTGATGGAGCCTAGAAGATCCAGACGCCGCCACCCTGCATCCAGACCTCCCAGTCCTCAACTCTTCACCATCTCTGAAGAGGAATTTTCCGTTCCGCATGCCTCGATTGATGCCAAATTCTTGGACTTATTTCAATTGACATAACAGGCCAATTTACATAGCGAGTACAATCCCCGTCCCTTCCTCGTAGTAAATATTTATTGTTGTCTTCCCTTCAAACCACTTCTTGTATGGATTCCTCTAGTGCATTGGGAGTTTGCCACTCTCACAAGGTACTTACACGCTTATCACACAACAAGATCTCTGAAATTACGGTATAATCTATAGTTCCTTTCATCATTTCCTCTTGCTAATCGTATCGGTTGATCGGAACTAAGATTGATTAATTTAGATAAATCAAGCCTTGCGCATAAGTTGATGTGATCTAGTGATTGGTAGATTGTTGACCGAACCTAGTCTGAAATTCAGTGTGAATAGACTAGTTGTGTTCCCCCGGTGTCATTCACTGCGACTTCGTTCATGTAAATATTTCTCCACAATAATAAATATGTTTCAAGACAATGATCTGTGAAGCATAACTGATCTCGTACTCAAGCTGCCAACTATAGTGCTAGACGTCAAATCAGCAGTGACTCACAATGGACATGTTTGGACCGGTCTCGAGGTTTTCGATCCTACTATGTATCGTTGAAGAGCCCATGATGAGTGAACATTAAAACTACCTTTAGCTAATCCCCTCGAATTTTTTACAAGGAGATATGGGAAAAAAATATCGAAAAAAAGTGAAAAAATGCAATGTTTGGGATTTTCTAC
>JACMIF010005834.1:0-10085 GCA_014805445.1 Diplogasteroides magnus | reverse complement strand
AACAACTTCTCTGAAAATTTCATGAGCCTAGCTCTTCATACAACAAAAATCCAAAATTTTGGTGAGGTCATTTTTAGGGTGATGCACATATGTCTGAAACTTCTACGCCGACGATAGCTGATCTACAGTAAGTTGATCATTTATGGCCAAAGGCTGGGAAAAGCCGTAGCCAATACCGCATAATTATAGCTCCATTATCGGTTCCTCTGGAATTCGTTTCGTGAAGAAAATTATTTTTAATTATTTCATCATGATACCTGGTGTACATGGTGAAAACCACCATGTATAGGGTATCATGGTGCGAAAATTTTTTTTATCAAGGATCAGCATGGGACTTACTTTATTGAAGTGCCCACCACACCTGGTTATTGTACATTAACTTTGCATGATCATTGCTTTATCCTGCGGAACGTTGGAGATTTTTGAAGGTCATGGTCCAAATCACCATGACCGGGGTTCATGGTCAAAAAAGCGAACAAATTTCGATCAAAAATCAGCATGGGGTATACATTTTTGAAGAGTGGAGACTTCGAAAAAGTATACCCCGAGCTTATTCATGATCGAAAATTTTTCGCTTTTCTGACCATGAACCCCGGGTCATGGTGATTTGGACCATGACCTTCAAAAATCTCCAACGTTCCGCAGGATAAAGAAATGATCCCGCCTAGAAGCGATTGTCCTTTCACGTGATGGAAATCCGCGAGAGAATTAGACGACAGAAAAATTCCCTTATGCATACTTTCTCTTTCCCTCTAATCATCCTTCGGGAAAGCGATACATGTGTAAATCATGAATATTGTATTACGCATCCTAACTGAACTGTAGCTCTAATCTATTTATCTCACAGGTGAAACATACTCCGTAACGACGAAACAGCATGTAAAAATAAGAGACTAGGGTGGTATCCAGGCGTGCGACGCGTACTAGGCATAACAGTTCAGATAGGATGTATAATAATGACAAAATTCGTGCGTCGGCCTATCAAAAACGTTCTATTCGTCTTGATCAGGAATTTCATCTATTTGACCAGATATTGTTCTCACAGGACCTGCCTCATTCAGTCTAGTGGAGATTTGCTCAAAGGCCCTGAAAGAATTTCAAAATGGTTCATCTTTGTAATTTTACATATGTGTAGGGAACGGATTCCAAGCAGAAGTGTACATTTCAGTCATCTAATTCCCTCGGAGAGGTTGTCTCTATTACATAAAACCGCTCCGAGGGAATTAGAAGACAGAAAAGTGCACTTTTGCTTTGATTCCGTTTCCTAGATATGTGTATATCGTCAAACTGCCAACCGCAGTATCAGCTAAAAAACCCATAATCAGTACCTACTGTACTGATCATGGGTTTCTCCGAACGTCGGAGTTTCAGGAGTATATGCGCTAAATTTTGATTTGATTCTCACTGGATTTGAGCTTCCTGTAGTTGCACCGCAATTCTAAGCATGTCATCCAATTGTCGTGTCATCTGGTCTCCTGAAATCGTCTTCAAAAAGGTTCTTCTAAGGTAGTTGGAATATTTTCCAGTTAAATGATGGCTGGATGATTGATACATCGTAAACAAATTCTTATTCGTCTCATCTGTGCACAATTGCCTATCGAGCGTTGAGACAATCGCGGAGACAGAAAGAATAAGCGCAGTGCACTTTTTCGATATATCTAGAGACCATATTTCAAACCTGCAGCTTGCGATCCGAGAGTGTGCAGTTCGTGCAGCCGTTCCAACCGCTGCTGCAACTCCTCGCGCGGGGGAATGTAGAAGACCATGGGAATCTGATTGCTGAAATTTTTTTTGTTCCCACACGACAATCCAACACGATCTTTCGTAGGCAGAGATTCGTGCCAACAAAACGAATTTCATTTCAGTATTTTGTATTTCACTAACCCCGCAGGGTCTTCAGGGTCATTATTTCCCTCAACTTGTTCGTTGGTCACCGATGAGAAACGAGCGCGGCACATCGGACAGCGGTAACTGCAAGCACTTTGTCGTCTCATCTTCCCTTCTCAACGTAAGACCGCGTTCGCGACCGCATCGCGGAGGTCGTGGACTCACCTCACAGATGCTCTGCGTAGTTGAGAGACGCACATGACGCAAAAGATGTGCTGGCAGGGCAAAGTGCACTTCTGACGCAAGCCTAGGTCTGAAAACAGAGAGTAGGTACCATGTGGATAGCGAGGGATAAAAAAATTTACTCACGACCTGTGTGACTCACGGGTGAATGTGAAAAGTGCGTAAAAACACTCACCGAATGCTTGAAGGCAGACACCGCAGCTGGGGTCAATGCAATTATCGCATCCAGACATTCTAAGCACGATTGCAGGAGCTGTATCCTCAACTTTGTTTTCGGTTTTATTGATCACTTATTCTTAGTCTTTTATCATCGTAGAAACAATGTGATTACGTCATTAAATTAATCATTGATTTAAAAATTTGAACAGCTTGACTCCTAACGAGACAATAATGAAGTCTCAACAGAATTTTTGATTCTCTTTTCTAGCCTTTCCTCCCATGCGCGCTTCCCTGCCATACACAGATTCCCAGCCGACTCCCGGTCTCTTTTGCTATGTTCATCGGCTCTATCTCCTTCCCAATCAGTCTCTCATTACAATGAATTCAATGGTCACCCAACTACCGTATAGACCGTGTCCTGCCTTACAAGTATAATACTCACCAAAATCAAGGAAAATCTGTGAAGGGCGAATAAGTTTTCATTCGACATTCTACGTCAGCACCCCTTTACCCCTTTCCACGCTACTACCACTCGAAAATAACCGTGACGCACTCGAAAACGTTCATGGTTCAGCTCCTTTAGTGCTCTGTTGTAAAAAGAAAAGATTCGGATACTTGAGCCATGCATTGATGAAGTACACGCATTCACTACATTTCACACACGAAAACATTGCGGAGTATAAGGGAAACATGTATGCGAGACAAATCCGATGTCAACAAAAAATGAATACGATGTGACGGAAATGGAATTATTCGTCATTGGTATATCCTGGAAGAATGAATGATAATCCAAACATGCGCCGTTGAAATCATGAAAGAGTCACTATGTTAGATGGCGAAGCAATCGTTCAAAAAATAGGAAAATTAATCATGAAATTATTTTGACATATATCTTGGGTCTACGTCCTACGCGGATAATTGGTTGCCCGAGTCAGGTGCGTATTATGAATAGCTTTCTACGTTGAATAGATATAAAGGGGAACAAGCAGACAAGGGCACATTGTGAGGAACAAAAGCAACTCTCGTACATTGATCTTGTAACACATGACAATGTATTCCTGAGAATGGAACGTGTCATGCGTAAATTGTTGGACATTTGAAAAGACATCGTCAACGGTTGGGCCATTAGTGTGACATTCAAGTATAAGGAAAACATTTTCGGAAATTTTAACACCTACAATTTCGTCGGAGCAGTCGTCTCTCATTTCCATAGAATTCGAGAGGAGTCAGATGAGATTAGGGAGGTTAGAAATTCCGTAAAGCGTTACTTTTTGGTATATGTCAACAAATTCGCGCAAAAATCCAAAAAGCCACCTCTCTTTATACCACCTCCAATTGCTTCTCAACGGACGTGAAACGCGGAAGTAATGAAACGATACGCGTTTAATTTCCGAGATAAACATGTTGACGAAAAATGAAAGATTCTAAAAGGATCCTTCCACACACGCAATGATTGATCCGGCACATCTTTTATAAATAAATTGTGAGAGCAACGTCATACATTCCATTTGATACTTCGCCCCACAGGCAATAATATCATGGAGTTGACGATAAGCCAAACAACGATATCCTGTGCTGCAATTTGTAACTGACTGGCTACTCGTATTTCTTCGTGACAAAATATCTACTCTGCGACCACGGGAAAGCAGTTTTGCTGCAGCCTTGCAGCATCAACGGCAGCCACAACGACGACGACGACGAGGGAGAGATGACGAGGGAGAGACATCAGATGACGACGTCTGACTTGGAATCGCATATGTTTCAGAGGAGGGATGCGAATCGATTAGGGATTAGGACAGTCCCCTTAGTACACATTGGCACAAATTGGTTGATAACTCCTGGTATTTCCAGACATGATAACGTTGAAGCTTATCCACAATACCCTTAAACACTCCACGTCCTATAACCACCATCATAGGCATAAAAGTTTTTTTAAAAGTGAAGCTACTTTCAACGCTTCGATGAACATTTTGGCTCACTCTGTCTAATTGTGCATCGCGACGAAAGTGTTACTCAGAACATTACCTTCTATGTAGTTCTGGTGAAACATATGCAGGAACGATGAAACCGGACGAAAATAGGAGTGAGAAAGCCAGTCAAAAACGTAAAAGTGGATCGGGCGGAAATCATAAATTACAGCGAGTGGGAAGAGATGTGAATTTTCAGATGCGAATTAGAAGAGATGACACAGAAGTGTTAACTTAAGTTATCGTATTTTGGAATGCATTTGCAGTTTCACTGTCCATGTTGGTGTTTATCATTCGTCAGAGAGAACTACAAGACAGTCGATTGTCTATTATTTGTGTTTTCAGGTGAACGTCCAATCCGTAAGGAACGAATTGTTGTTCACATGCCGAACATATTACCTCAAATAACCATTCGTTCTTCTAAGAACGATGAAACGGCGCGGCTTCATGATGTTCCAATTACCGAGTCACTTGATTAAATTTCATTTGCAGTAAGAAAATTGATCAGCCACAACTGTTCTCGTTTCTTTTTTTAAACTGTTTTTGCATGTATCGAGAATGTTGTTTTCTCTTTTTTGTAGTGAAAAGGTTGCAGAGTGTATTATCTCTGTAAAATTTTAATTTTAAATGTATAATAAAGATTTATTGGCGATGAATGGTATGAGAAAATATTCAGATGATCGACTCCCCGTTTGCTTGGACGCACTCTGAACCGTTCCACTTCATCTATTTCCTTGTTCTCGCTGTTGCGTCAACGATAACGAATGGACTTCTTCTAGTAGTCATAAGCAAGACTAATTGGTCAGATTTAGGTAATGACTGAAATAGTGGAGCTCCATTGGATATGGTTTCCAAAACGGTAGTAAAGCTTATTTCTCTTTTGCCGTTATATAAATATCAAACGGATAAATTGTCATGGCGCAGTTGTCGATATTTTTCCACTAGGGAGGGCAGAATGAACGCGAGAGTGCATACCGTCTCTATGAGCGCTCCATCGCGCGGTCATCTGGTGTGTAGACAATACCGCACGATGGAGAGCACAGAGAGGCGGAATGCACTCTCGCGTTCATTCTGCCTTCCCTAATTTTCAAATATTTTTGCAGCAACCTATCGAATTCTCTTGGCGACATTTTCGGTTTGCCAATTGTTTGTTTCCTACGTATTAGTGGTAGTTCAACCGGTAAGTAAATTTTCAGGCAAAACTGTTAGGGTGAGGAAAGGCAGTGAAACTGCATTTTTTCATTCGTCTGATTCACTCGGAGCTGTGGTCTCTTTCACATGATGAACAACCGCTCCGAGTGAATCAGACGAATGAAAAATGTACTTTCGCTGCCTTTCCCCACCCTAAAAACTGTCTAATTCCGAATTTCAGCTTGTGCACGCCGTACGGCCTATGGCTTTTCTCGTCTAGGTTCAATAAAACTGATAGATAGTTTTCAATTTATTTTGTGAATAATCAATATTCAGGAGGCGTTGTTGCCATTCTAGTGTATTTAATGGGATATTTTCAAATCTTCATTGTTCTCGCGTTCCATTTCGTGTACAGAGTTTTGGCTTTGTCCTCGTAATTTTTAACCAAACGATTACATCAACTATCGTCATCATTCGTAGGAATCGACGGTCGTTGTTTTCCGACAGGCTGAAGTGGATGCATATTGCCGTTGTTGTCAACTTTGTCTACATGATTATTCCACTGCTAATTATGTGCTAAGCCGCCATTCCAACGGACGAAATACGGTAACACCGCCCGCATAGAGTCAATGATTAATGGACAATTAGGTCGTTCGCAGACCCTAATACGATTGAAATGTACGGAATTGATCTGCGGTCAATGGACAGCCAATTCATCGTTATACTCTACAAAGTAAATAAATTTGCCAATTCGTTTGACAAATGCGAAGTGCCCAAAACGAAGATCAAATTTTCAGACCCCAAATATCGATGGTGATTATGGCTGGAACATCAAAAATTGCATATGCACTGCTCTAGTGGTATTCATATTCGTCACAACGGGCGCCGCTGTTGCCGCGTGCATTTTCGTAATTGTCCGATCACTGGCGTAACATTTCGACTGCCAATATAGAGGAAAATCGTTGTAGTTTTAGGTTCAGTCATGGAGAATCTCTTACAAAACGGACGCGCCGACTACAGATGCAGTTCTTTAGAGCGCTGCTGATTCAGGTTGTGAATGATGCCATTTCACAAAAAGTTGGGTCCTAAAACGGAAATCGACTCTGCGAGCCTCGTCGGATAGCAAATCCACTCAGTGCTGCAAAGGCACGATAAAACATATGTTTCTTGCTAGTCTTGCGGCTTTTCAGTTTTGCCGATTAAGAACTACTACCATAGGTAGATATCATAGTCTTATACATTGATAAGGGATCGCTAATTAGCTATCCATACAAATAGCGACACATTCAGACCCTCATTCCTCTATGTTTGTCTTACATACCTGTGTTCACTCTCCTCGTCCTACCGTTTACTAATTACGGATACGGGGATGTAGGCATCATGTCAGGTATATGTCTTCATATTTGTCTTGCTCTTTCAGTACCCACTAGATCCACGCAACATAATGCAAAATAAAACAATTTTCAGGCCTCTCGACCTCGGTGTGTCCCGCGGTCGATGCAGTGGTGGTGTTAACGGTGATCGGACGATTTAGAAGGACAATCTGCAAAATGTTTGGCCTTTCTCCAAATCGCAAACGAACAGTGACACTAAATGACTCCGTGACGACCACATCGAAATTTCCGAAAATTATCAGATACAGACTTCACCATTATGTAGTAGTTATGGGCGATAATTTGTGCATTGTCCGTCTGTATTTAACAAAATGAAACTAATTTTATAAAATATTTACTTACAATTTTCACAAATTGTTTTCTCTCATTCACTCATTTGATGAAGGTGATCTGGTCATGTTTGGGCAAGGTCAAGGGCACGTGTTAGGCTTCCGAAGAGATTGTTGTAGTCGTCGCTTCATCTCTTCGCCGTTCTGTGCCTCTGCTTATCTTTAGGCGAGCCAGAAAAGCATATTTCTTGCAATTACGTCTTTTGAATGTAAATAGAAAACGCAGTTCATATCTGCGACTGATTCAAACTTCTTTACGCAACATACTTTCTCTTCCGCATTTTTCTCCCTATGCAATGAGATCATCATATTCCTCGTTACTCTCTGGTCACAATCAGATTAGTGGTAAATTCTTGCGAAGCCGCCTAAGGAACAAATTACTGTCTTCATGGAATTCTCAGTAACTGTCGTAGATTTCTTCAACTTCATATACTGCAGAACAGAAGGTCACGAATATTTTTTCGCTCTACTGAACTAAAGTTTCTAAATGGTCGTTCTTTCGCCCTTCGCTTGGATTCACTCATACCCGTTCCACTTCCTCTACTATGCATTTCTTGGCCTTGTTTCATTACTAACCAACGGACTACTCTTGCTCGTCCTTTTGAAAGTTCGGTCGACTGGAATTGGTGAGTTGAGCCTAGTTGAGAACCTATAATAGCATGGTAAATGAAGCGATTTAATCTAACATAATAGTTCATCAATCGACATCGCCTTGCCTCACTGCTCTCCGAGCGGTAGTTGTCCACGTGTCTGTCTCATTAGGAAAGACAACCGTTTCTGGTAGAAGAACGACTTGAGAAAACGGTTCACCAACTATGCCAGAATAATTGCAATGCAGTGCGACAACGTTTATTTAACAGGCGGTTACCGTATCCTCCTGGCCGTATTCTCCATTTGTCAACTATTCGCCTCACTGACCCTTGTGGTAGTTCAACCGGTATTTAAGAAAAGCATTTTTTTTTCATAAACCAAAAATGCAGCTGGTACACATAACACCGTATGGTCTCTGGCTCTTTTCGCCGGTTTTCCCAAAATCAGGTGAACTTTTTGATTCGATCCAGAATAAACTAGGATTTGAGGTGGCACGCTAGCCTCGCTGATCAACCTGATGAGCTACTATCAAACGTTGATCATTCTGGCGTTCCATTTCATCTATAGATTTCTGGCACTGTCTAAGTGAGTAATAATCAAGTTTACTACTGATATCATTGTCATGTGCGCCAAAACGATGAAATGAACAGAGGCGCCATCATCAGTATATTTTGAAGCAAATGACCAAAGATCACAGGTCTTTTAGCAGAACTATTAAATATTCATCTTTTTATGTTACCAACGCGCGCAAGAAATATTTCTAATTTTCGAACGAGTCACAATGGCAGAAAACCAAAAGCCATTCTACAAAAGACCGTTTCAGCAACCTAACACCACCGATTGCAAAGAACGTGCAATGGTTTCACATTGCCATTGTCGTCAACATTCCTTTCCTCATAATTCCACTCTGCATCACTTATGCAATGGGAGGTCCCTCTGACGAACTGAGGTCGAAAGAACAATAAACAGAAAAAAGGTTGTTTTTCAAGGTCGTATACGGATGTAGATATGTTGCAAACACATGGAACTGACCTGAGGGCGAAGGACAGCGAGTTCGTTGCGTATGTATACAAAGTATGTATTAGGCTGAGCCCTAAGTTTTGCCACACTTTCGTTTCGTCTTCTGTATTTCCATATCTCTTGATGATGAACCCTATCCATAATTATATACCATAGACTCCCCACATAATTCCTCAATAGCTGCCACAGTCACCAGCTTCAGTCGCAGTAATGAGGCACGGCGTGATTTTTTTTCGAAGTTGGTCGACTCGCGCTTTGGACCCCTCTCTACTTGTGTGCGTCCTAGCTCTTGCAGTTGAGCTACCTGAAAGAGTCAACAGACAAAATGTTGCCAACTACACTTCCGATAACGAATTTTCACCTCACTCAGTTCTCAATATTCGCGGTGTTACAGCGGAAATAGTGAAATCCGTCACAAAAATTCATGGATTTTTGTCAAATAGTCGTGCCGAAATAGCGTTTTTGCGTACTGGTGTCGTATTTCAAACCGTAAACTGTCCAACTTTGGTTTTTGTAATACTCCTGTTATTACTACTTATTTGGAAGAAGCACAATGTAATAACAACACGTCGAAGGTTTTTTCAGGTTATTAAAAGTTTTTTGACTGGTCCCACTATTTCCGCTGTATATCCGCGAATATTGAGAACTGAGTGAGAAGAAAATTCATGGTTATCGGAGGTTCAGTTGACAACATTTTGTCAGTTGACCCTTCGAGGTAGCTCTACTCGCTGAGCTAGGACGCAGTAAAGTATAGGAAGAGGGGTCGAAAGCGCGCGAGTCGACCAACTTTGAAAAATCGTACTGAAGCTCCCGTTCAATTCCTGGAGTATTGGTAATAGCTGTAGGTAGTGGTGGTCTAGCAATGTTGGCGGCTAGGACGTATAGGGGCTAACATCAATAGGCAAGGAAATATAGAAGATGAAACAAAAGTGTGGCAAAACTTAGGGCTCACACACAGAAAAATAATTTTCGCAATCTGTCGCTGAGCGACAGATTAATCTGTAGATTGCGTACCCACAGATTGAATCTGTCGCTGGATGACAGATTAATCTGCCATCCAGCAACAGATTCAAATTTGTGATTGCGCAATCGACAGATTTTTTTCTCTGAGCAACCTAATATTTGCATATGTCTATTTCTATTAGGTTGGCGCATAAGTAATGATCCCGTTGCTTTCACATCGATTATCTTCGTCCAACCTGATATTAGCCGCTGCCCATAATTATCTCCCCACTAAAGATCTCATTCGTTGCCGCCATCATGATCTTCTGCCGCGAAAAAGAGCAGCGGCGCGATTTTTCAAAGTTGGTCGATTTTTCGAACTCGCGCGTTTTCGACCCCTTTTCGGCACTCTTTCATTCGACCTAGCTCAGCGAGTAGAGTTAGCTCTAAGGTGTCAACAGACAAAATATAGCCAGCTGAAC
>JACMIF010005831.1:0-10092 GCA_014805445.1 Diplogasteroides magnus | reverse complement strand
TGGCAATTTGTGTACGAAATCAGTTATGTTTCACTGGTCCGTACATCAGTACAGTTATTGATTCGAGAACAGCTACCGTGCCAAACCCCTTCTTGGAGGGAATTCAAACGTGAATATTGGCGCCCTGAACAGTCCCTTTAAGACCTTATCATAATATGAAAAATATACCTTGTTCTTTATATCGATGTTCGCCTTATCAAGATCGATAATTCTTTCTCTCATCAACGTATTGTCTTTGTATAGCTGAGCATAGCTGTCCTGCACATCTTTCTTATCCTTCTCCAAATCATTAACCTATAAAATTACACTTTTTTCAGTATAAAAGACAAACCAACCTTTTGATTTAGATCATTGATTTGGTTCATTTGTTTTTCGTTTCACCAGCGACTTCTTCAATCCGTAGACGTCTTGTTTGTGACTCCTCATATGCCTTCTTCCAATCATTGTCACCCTTTGGATGGTTGAAGTCCAGATCACTGCTGCTGAAAGCAGCCATCCTCAAAGTACGCTGCGTGGTCGGAGTGACGACGGGCTGAATCGGTTGAAGTCGGCCAGCCTGTGAAACGAACTTGTCTCAGATTAGGATGGCAAATATATAATTTGATACAGATTTTTCCTATATTTTCATGAACGTTCAAGCAATCATAAGTATAGGTAGACGTTATAAGTAATGATGATTCCTTACACTAAATCGATTTTCCTTCTGCTCGAAGCTCCTTCTATTGGCGTCTCTCTCGATAGGTGGCATTGCTCTGCCAAAGTTCGAGGAAGCTGCATTTGAGTCCGGCATATCCGGCATGAATTTCGAGATGCGGATTATGTCCGTGTTTTCATCCGAAAGAGTCGAGACGAAGACCTTAATTGTCACAATTAGAAATTCTAAAAGGTAATTTTACGCGGGAAAGTTCTCATTCGTCTAATTTTCTGGGTACGGTATCACATGAGGGAGGCAACCGATTCTCTGCGAATAGTCGTAAGATAAATGCACCTCGTTCGGTTGTAAAATTTTCTTGTGCTGGTCCTTGACGGCGTTTGCTGTTGTTTCTCCCATATCGAAGGTCTTCGTATCTTTCGTTACAGTATTGTATGATGTGAATGCCACATGATTTGTGGGGGTGATATCCCTCCAGATCAGTCTTCCGGAAGCAAATAGGGCTCTATTGAGTGCGAAGCCCTGAAAAATGCTTTTGATATTACACGGTGCACATGCTTGATAAATAAGGAACCGAAAGTGCTTATGTCAAAAATAGAATTATTGACTGTTCTTTTTCACTAATTCATGCAGAGCTGCTCTCGATCAGCTGCGGGAGAGAACCATGCACATGAGTTATTATAGATAGATAAGTAGAAAGCACACGGTCCGCGATAACCACACAATTGAAACTAGAGACCTTTCACGAAGCGCTTTCTTCTTATCTATCTAATAGGGTTTCTAAATCGCGAGTGGAGTGCATTCGTCTGTTGTCTGATTCACGAGGAACGGTTGTCTGTTGCAAGAATGAGACAGCCGCTCCTCGGGAATCAGACAACAGACGAATGCACTCTACTCCCAAATTAGAAACCCTACTATCTAACTCATGTTCATGATTCTCTCTCGCAGCTGAACGAGAACAGATCTGCATGAATGAAAAAGAACTGTCTATTCCAAATAATTTTACTGGGACAAAATGCACTACGGTTGACTGACCTTTGGACGCCAGACTTCACGTGTCTTTGTGTACTCCGGACAGTGAGGGTCGCCCGACGGCTGCATCAAATCGAGTGGTTCATTGTCGAGATTCGAGCAGTAGAACGATTCGCTGTCGGCTTCGCGAAACAAGTATTTCTTCGGTGTCTGAAACAAGATACATGAAATATAAAACCATCAAGTGTTCTGTAAGATATGTAGTTGATTTTACCTCATACAATTCAGCGTACGCCAAACACCGTCCATTTCTCACAGTAACTTTTATTAATCGTTGAATATTTTTTTCCTCTTTCCTATTTTTCATTTGTTCGGAGACGTAACAGCTGGATCCAAGGACGCCTTGCGCCCAGTAGTATTTATCAATACTGGGCAGTTCCTTCAATGTCGACCAATTGTCAGCGTCCCTGCAAAACATTGATTTTGTTATATTATAAAAAAAGTTAATTACCATTTGGGGTTTCTAAAACGGTAATTTCTGCGAGAAAGTATTAGGTTGGCAACTAAGTAACGGTCCATTTTTTAATAAGTTGTGTATTTCTGCAGTCATTGGCAGCAACCCCAAATCAAAGTGGCTACTTACAACTGACAACGTGCCATACACGTAAACGGCGTGATATGTTTCGGGTTTGCCTGCGAGGCTCAGAGTGAACAAACGAAAATGCATAAAACTACCTTTTTAGAAAATATATCATCTAGTAAAAAAAGGCTCTTGAAGATCTTATTCACCGTATATTTGTTTAACTAACCTGTACATTTCGATGAAGTTGTCCCGTAGACGCATAAGTCGGTCGTTCACGAGGAACACTCTGCACTTCCAATCGGTTTCCGCAACAAACTCAAGCTTAGGTGTCGCCATTCTGGGAAGAAGCCGGCGGTTAAAACCCAAGAAAATAAATTTAAGCGTGCGTGTGCAAATGTGGTTATGTTAGGGAAAATGAGTAAATAAAATTTAAGCATATGCGAGTAACTGTGCTTAAATGAGGCACGTGCGTTTATAAGCACTCGCCACAGACATTTAATTTGGCTAGCGATGTTCGCACACGCTACGCGACCGCAACGCGTTGCTGCAGGGAATAACTCTCAACACGATGTTGCTTGCGCATCAAAGCAAACGAAAGGGGAGGCTCTGCGCGGGATTTTCCAACTAATTAAAAAGTGTGGCCGTCTCAGCTATATGTGGTAAACGCACGTGTGAGGAAGTGTGAGCAGATTTTCAGCTTCGGCAAATTTAAGCTTAATTGATCACACATGTTCTCAAAGTTTACCCCAATTAAGCTTAAATTTGGTTACCAGGGGAAGAAAGGGGGCTCTTATCATGCAGTACCTTGATCATGCATTAAAACGTGCAGCACTACTCCCAACCGAGTACAAAATGCCAATTAATCTTTTAAAGTTCACGAGCCGTTCTTCGCTGTGATTTCTGTGCTTGAACATGTCTTATTGGTCACTTCGACGCTCGCCACGACCCTCGCGCTCCATTGTACCCTTAATGATCCATGATCGCATTTCCAGACCATTGTCAGAAAATTAAGGGTATGGCCTACTATAGATAGAACAGATAGAAAGCTAAAATCGCTATTGTGATAGAACTACATGTGTACAAATGCGAAGAAGCATGCATCGCCCATTTCGTGAAACGCGTCTGGATGTGCACGGTTTGCGCCATATAAATGAACTATACTAGTTTGCGGTTCGACTTGCGGATGGTCCAAGGGAGGCGGCCCAGGCGGAATAATTCGATCTTGGCCGAATAAAAATAAAATCTGTCTTGGCAGTGCGAACTCCGAGCGATTGTCTGCAGATTATGAAATTTTCTCATTGAGAAAACACAAATTGCGGTATATTCTCGAATTGCGATAAATTCTCCCCAAACTTTGCTACGCAGCTTCCGCATATTCACTTTATCCGCAACCATGAAATTTAGTCTTAATTGAGTAGAATTTGAGCATATAGATATGTGATTAATTTAGCTCAAATTTTACCTAAATTGAAAATTCACTCACACTTTTCGCTTAATTACAGTTACTCACATATGCTTACATTTTACTCGCTTTCCCTAGCATAATCACATTTGCACAAATATGCTTAAATTTGTTTTCCTGGCCAATATGAAGAAACATCCGTAAAGACACCACTGAAAAAGCACGTCCGCAAATGGAGTGATCAAGCAGTGGAACCGTAAAGAAGTTCGTTGAAATCGCGCAAACAGTGCACACTTCCGCGCGTTTCACGAAATGGGCGGAGTTTGTATTTTTTGCTGCATTTTTTGTAAATCGCTTTTGTTTGCATGTAGTTCCATACCTATTGCTATTGTTGGCAGTTCAATCTGTTCTACCTATTATAGGCCTCTATTTTATTGATTTTGACCTCGAATTGCGCTGTTCACACTGATATATTCAGGGTAAAATGGAGCGCGAGGGTCGTGGCGAGTTGCGAGGCGACCGGGACGAGAGCTCCACGCACAGAAATCACAGTGAAGGACGGTTCGTGCTCTTTTCACATATTTATTAACTTTATAATATTTATCTGCACTTTGCTTCCTGTTTGGAATAGTGTTACACGTTTAAAATCATAGTATTTTTGCTGATTCATGTCTTTTTGCTCCAAAAATGCATTATTTTTCGTTCAGAAACCAACGGTCGTTCCATAAGAGGAAATACCAGGGACAGAGGTATCCGGACAGGTATGACTCATTGATTTTGTTTTACTTTTGCTTGTTTTTCGCCGACCTTTGAGTACAATCCCTTATTTTCGTTCATCAAACATTTACCAGAGCTGGAAGTTGCATTATGTTCTCTTATTTTATTTTATATTCACTAATACTTCTTCTAACGTTGTTTTTCCAGATGGGACCGCTACGATCCTGTTGGCAAGGAGATGACGGGTACACGCTTCGTTGCATTCAAGGTTGGGCTTTGCCTTTTTTTCTTACTCCCGGAAGTAGTTTGCATATGGTCGAAGGGTTCCTTTGCGGAGGTCAACTACGATATGATTGTGAATCAATTCCAATCAAATATTTTCATTTCCGACTCCTGCACTTCAGTTTTTTATCTTTGCACTTCATTTTTGGGGCGGGGGATCATTGTAGAGTATTATACATTGGGAGATTCCGTAAATCGAAAAGCCAATTGTAGCTAGTGCATCCCTGATATTGTGACTGTACTTGCCGAAATAATTTACTCCGATTTGTGCTAAACACCGTAATACCTTGCAGACTCCACTGGACGAGCGTTTCTTCGCCACTGACGTGCACGAGGACGAGTACTTCGACATCCACACGCTCGTGCGATATGTGAGTGGTGCAGTTTACATATTGCTATTCAGATTTGACTACGATATACTATAGAAACCTAACTAGTGTACATTTCTCGAGGTACTACGTTACTGAAAACTTGAATTCGCAGTATCGTAAACAGGGTCCATTGTTCACTGTATTTCGGTGGTTTGATTACAGTACTATGTGACTGACAACGAGAAATTGGTAATTGCCGCTCTTCGTAGTCACCATTATGAAATATACATCGGCGGTATTCATGGCCAAACATGTTCCTGCAGGATACTCGTAGAGAAACTCAACTCAATTCCACTGAATAATTATCGTTTTCGCCTTTTCGCCAAGTTTTTGGGTGGTATCGTGATTTTTACCACGATCATGCCCATGTATGCTCTTGTTAGTCACCGATATGAGTTCTTCTAGGCCCGCGACGCTCAACGTCGGCTCGGAATGGTGATCGACCTGACGAACACCCATCGATACTACAACAAGAGGGACTGGCAAGATTATGATGTGAGTTTGGTTACGGTATTTACCACATGTGCATTACGGTATTCATCGCGTACTGAATACGGTATTTTTGTTGTTTTGATTACAAGACACTTTTTGTTTTACAAAGCCATGAAGAGGGGAACTGTGTCGTGGGATTTTTTCGGAAGTCATGGTGAAATCTTGCATTACCGTCTCTATTTCCCCTGTAGTGTTATGGCAATGCCAATTTCACTGTCTTGTCGACATTAATAACTAAACATATGTTTATTCCAGGTGGAGTACCACAAGATCATGGCGCCTGGCCACGAGATCAACACAAGAGAGGACATTGTGCAGGAGTTTTTCGGCTACATTGACTCATTCATGGAGAGGAACAAGAACAACAGTGAGTACTGTAGGGTCAACCCATAGTTACTGTAGGATCAATCGATATTCGATTATTACTGTAGAATCAAACAAGCATGTTTGGTTAACGTAACTCTCGACCTATGACCAGCGCTAGGGAACGTGACATTTTGGATCCCCTCATTTTTGTACTCACCACAATAACACAAAAGTTCCAAGATGTCACGTTCTGGCTATCCATGGTATCCAGGCATGTCCACATCATAAAGCTGTGATATTTGATAGCTTTATTTATCCAATACAAAAAGAAGTTGGTACTGCTCACCATCTCTTCGCCCCATGTTTATGTACTACCTGTTGCGGTGAATCACGGGGTTGAAATGGATTTTTTTATTTCCATCTTTGTCACCCATGTGATGAAGTGGAAGAAACAGACCAAATATGTATGTTTGACACTACAGTAGCTATAGATTATTGATTGATTTCTTTCAGATTTGGTCATCGGAGTGCACTGCACGCACGGACTGAACAGGACGGGATATTTGATATGCAGGTTGGGATAAGGAGGAAACGAACGTTTAGGAACTCTTTTTTATACAGCACGCTATTGCACAATAGTTCCAAAATGGTCGTTACAAATTACCGCGTTCCCTCTCTAATAGGGTACCGCTATCAGTGACATTAACGTTAGTGCAATTGTCATTCGTCAAATACCCGCAGAGCGGTTGTCTATCAACTAGAGACAAAACGGCTCCGCTGAGATTAGACAAGTGACAATTGCACTAAAGTTACTGATAACGGCACCCTAGTTTCTAAACCGGTAATAAAGCGCGTTTCTTATTCATCTGATTTTCGCTGAGCCATTGCTTCTACGTTTGATAGTCAACCGCTGCGAGATGATTGTATGAATGGAAAATACTACTGATGTAGAGACCCTAGCTGGGATTTCTATGTCCACAATACTTTTGGATACTCGAGCTTGTGAATAATTACTTTTTGTATAGCCTACGAACGATCATTGAAAGATTTGCTTCAACCACGTTTTATGATTTTGCTGGTTCTTGGAAGTGGCTGGTTTGAAAAAAGCAACAGAAAAATTTATTGGTGGTCTTTGCAGGTACCTCATCGACAAGCACGGCTGGAAGGCGGATCAGGCCATTAATGGTGGGTGTCACTTCTAAAGTTTGTAGTTTTTTTCCGTATCTACGATATTTTTTAAATTCTAGAGCATTTGTAAAGTCTATTATTGGGAATGGCATTCTCAACTTATATACTTTCTTTGAAACATACATGTACCAGGTTCTCGGATGCCCCATGTGCATGACCGCTTATTGATTGATTGAATGTTTATCGTTTCGCTTTCAGTCTTCGAGGAGTGCCGCGGACACCCGATGGAGCGTGACAAGTACAAGGTTAGCACTTGTTTCTAAAAGGCCCTAAAATACAGCATCATAAATCTCAAATTGGTCAAATTATTTTTCTTCGCTTAGCCGTTGAGTCTATGTTTCGCGGACAGTATTTCAGAGATGAATCATGCAACTGTTCAATTTTTCCACCTAACTTTTGTCTTGTAAAAAAACATCCATTCTGGTTTATGATATGTTTTACAAAAATATATCAGACACTATCTGACTGGAGTGAGATACCCTTGGCACATGGTCAAAAATTGACCCCCAATCAAACTTTTATACCTGACTAAGTCGAGGACGCTGAGTTCAAAAATCAACATCTCAATGTCTGAAAATGAGTTTGAGAGGTAGGAAAAATCGGCAAAGTGTGGACTTGAAAAATCTAACTTTTTTCCTAGGCGTCCAAACCCTATAAAAGTATATTGAATCTTGATCGTCTCGACGAGATAAGACTTTTTGCAGTTGGGGACCGTCCCATGAAACTCAAAACTGGCAACGTTATAGGCATCTGTTTCCGAAAAATGACTGTCATGAGAATAATTTGGCCTATGTGGCGTTTTTTTATTGTTTTATTAGATTTTCCATGAAATTCTGTATCTGTGCTGAAGATTTCATCAAAAAATTCGGTCACCAACGACTTGAAAATTTTGGTCAAAGTGGGTCGACTACCCCAAAATTAGTAGCCAAAAGGTCGCTGGTTCTGTTAGACCTTATCTAGGTTGCAAATAGAGATTGAAATGTTTAGCTTGTAGGTACCAAAGTCATCCTAAAGCTGATAATGAAACATATATATTTGCGATTATTGTATCGTGCGAATTATTGTTTACGAATACATGTTTAGGGCATTGCTGGCGAGTGTGAGGCGAACATAGTGAATTGGCACAAACTAACAGAGTATGCTTCCCTTTTCACGTTTCAATGACATCTACCGTATGCTCAGTGACAATGACTTTGCATTTGAACTCATTGACGAAGTGGAGGATTACGATCTCGCTGGAGCAACTTGGGTGAATTTCTTCTTTCTTTGTCGAGTCCCGAAATTTAAAGAAGATCGTTCTCAAGATTTTGATTTTCTTTCCCTCTTTGTCCATTTATGATTAAATTTCAGTACGGATGTAACATGATGGAAAAAAATTGAAGACTTCGATAAATACGATCTCAAGTATTATAGTGAGAGAACTCAGAAAATGTGGAATAGAAGGTATCTATTGGGGTGGACAAAGCAAGGACATTCGCAAGACTTGATCATTCCTGAACGGTGTAACCGCGTTTAGCCAAGTCTTGCGAAAAATGAATTCTTATCCAAGTCTTGTGAAGTTAGGCAAGTCTTGTGTAAGACTTCCACGATGTTTTCCTAATATGCTTAGCCGATAAGGGTAAATTTGAAAACATTACTTTCAGCAAGAGCAAATGTGCATCTCCTGCTTTGCTAATTCGATTTCTAGACAAATATAATACAACGTTAGTAGTCAGTGACTAAGGTCAGTGACCTACTAGTCACCTACCGTAATTTTAGAAAGATTGGTTGTCACTGTAGATGTTCGGAATCGTGTCCAAGAGCATCTGATTTTCTTGGAATATCAGGACGCCATTATTTGTAGCACATCGGGCTAAACAAAAGTGGCATTTCGTTCTTTGAGCAGCTCACTGATGTCATTTCATCATGAAAATGGTGTTTTGACATTTATGGTTCAGTTAGAAACAATATGTGAACATTTTGTGCAATTTGGTTGCTAATAAACTATCTTACGGTCAAAAAATAGGCGAAACCGTTAGGCAAGACTAGGGGCTAACAGACTAGGGCTAACATAAGCGATCTCCTTATCTAGACTAGATAAGGAGATCGCTTAGGCAAGACTTGGATAAGGAATGACGGTCCCCCTCTGATTATCCAACCAGAATTGGTTGGTTAGTCCACCATAGTATCTATCAAATATCGCCAATGAAACGACCATAAAACGGCTTATATTCAGGAAGGAATTATTGATTGAATTGGAGAAGGACAAGGAAGATGAGAAGGAATTCGAAGAGAAGAAGAAAAGGGAAGAAGAAGAGAAAAAGGAGAAGGAGAAGAGAAGAAGAATGAGGAAGAGACAAGAGAACAGAAAGGAGAAGAAGAAGGAAAATGAGAGGAGAAAGGAGAGAAAGAGGAGACAGAAGAAGAGAAATCAATAGATTTGGATGGCTATAATAATACAACATCTCTCATAGACCAATCGATAACCAGACTCACCGATAAATGACTTGTGAATCAATATTTCATGCGGGGCTTAATTTATGTAATCTTATCCATTCATTATTTGACTTTGATTCCATTACGTTCTCCATTACGTTAATCAGAAGGATATGTTCTTCTGAACACTGAACATATTGATTGGTTTTATCAATTTCGCAATCTCTATGAACTGCCCGTTACCTAATGAACGTCAAGGGAAGGAGGGGAACACTTTCAATGCCTCCTTCTCATTTGCTAAAAGTATTCAATAATTGCCGGGATAAGCAGTCAGGGCTTACGAAATTCGTCAATTTAAAGGAGCTGTGCCACGAATTTTTAGACCATGAACTAAAAGTGAAGTTCGAATCTCTTTAAATGGGCTAAATGGGCTACCGCAAAAAAGGGGGTTGATTTGGCTTTGGAGAAGCCATGAAGGGACGCGAAATACCAATAAAGAAACAATTTGGCTTACGGTCGTTTTCTGAAAACATCGTTTTCTGGAATCTAAAGCCAAATCGCGCAGGGAAAAATGACCCTTAATGAAACACATACAAAACTACCGTGAGTTCTTTTTAATTTTAATTTAAGTTCTTTGAGGTATCCACACGCTTAATCATCTTGTTTCGTAATTTTGTAAGCAAAGTTGATAAGTATTTTTGTGCTTCATGTT
>JACMIF010005829.1:0-10097 GCA_014805445.1 Diplogasteroides magnus | reverse complement strand
AAATTTTATTTGTGCAATCGGCCGCCCAGGCATGTCGGGCTTTCACTTGCCTACAATAATCAGTTGATAGTTGGATTCTATATCAAGTTCGCGAAAAATCCGGACAAAAATCCAAAAGAGAGGTCCGAAAATCATGAATTTGGCAAATTTGAACAATCGCGCCGGAGTCATTGCGGAGAGGGATGGGAAGCGGAGTCGGCTAGGAGCAAGGCATGACCCCACCTTGTGTCAGCCCATGACACAAGGTTATGCCATTCGCCGTGGTCAAGATATGACTGTTCAAAAAATAGGTAGATAATTATGCATCAACCTAATATAATACCCGATACCGAATTTGTTTCTATTCCTCTAACCTCCTTATTCTCTGCTGTATTTGAAGTCTCCAACTAGTGAATATCCCACAAATGCAATTCTTTATTCGGTTTGCCACAAGGCAAAGGTTCATTTCGCCCTGTTCGGGTGGGTAAAGAAGGAGTAAAGGGAGATTGCAAGTTCGGGTTCCCTTACTCTCTCGTTGTCAGAGTAGACCGCTCTGACGACGAGAAAGTGTGGGAATGGAGAGATGAGACCCGAAAGTGCAATCTCCGTTTACTCCTTCATTGATTATACCCACCAAGACGTTTGCGAGCGATCATATATCCATAACTCAGTGAACATTTAGGAAGTTATTGCGGGTACTTGTACTTCTACTGGCGACGGTAATTTCACTTGAGCATCCCTCATGCAACTGTACATCATCATTCTCATATGCTACACACTACCGTCGCTGGTTGCTTACGTCCTAATGATCTACGCAACGCTAGCAGTTCGAAGGCGATTTCCCGTCTTCGCAACGATCATTCTTGTTAATTCTGTTTTCGTAAGTATGGTACGTTTTCTACCAACAGAACATTCAGAACCTCCTCTACTTCCTTTCGTTAATGATAGCGATTCGTTTGAAAAGCGAAGCCGTTGCTTACGGGTAAGACTGTAGGAATTGTGAAAATGAATTTGAATGTATCCATTTGAAGGATGTATGTGTGGCTGACTACTTCAGCGCCGAAAATTATCTTGCAAGTAACATATCTCTTCTATCTGGCCTCGGTGCAGATTCAATTTGGCTGTGCATTTCTCATGGCGTTGAACCGTTTCACTGCCGTAGTGATTCCTTCGTACCACGAACGGGTACATTTTGAATGTTTTATTGATTGCGGTTTTTTCGAGTCAATGTGCCTTCAGCGTTTACTATTGTGCAATTATTAATAGTGTTTTGTGAGATTGTTTCAGTTCTGGCGTTTCTACATTCTGATAATTTTCACGGTTATTTTCCATACACTTGTAGTGGAAACTGTCGAAGTATGGCCGGGAGAAATCACATTTGTCTATAACAACTTGACTGAAGCATGGACTAATTTCTTTCCTGATGATGAAGCCAGTGTATGAACTTTGGCAATTTTGAAATTTGAAACTTCGGGTGTACGGTTTATTCTGCTTTTCCATGTTTTTGCTTAAAAAATGCGAAATCACAACTCGCGTTCAGAGAAACGATGAAATGGCACCAAAATTTGAGAAAATTAAAGAAAGCACCCTCTGACCGTTCAGATGGAAGGTTAGTATGACCACGGAGAACAAAAATAGCGACGGTTTTCACTATAAAACATGCAATATCTACTGCCAATTTAGAACATTTTTCTCTCAATCCAAACGTTCGGTTTCCTTTTTCCATACGCAATTGCGAGCTTGATTCTGATCTTTGTGACATGGTGGAAGGTGAAAGGAATCAGTGTTGGGAATACTAAGGTACGTTTTCAGCAGCCATTCATTTCAATGCAATATTCTTCAGAGAAGGCAAGTAATGGAGCGAAATATGCTGATAATTAGCTCCTGGACCTGTGTGGCCATGTTCTTCAATTTCATCGCAGTGGTATGAATGCACCTACAATGGCAACAAATTTAATGATTTTTCAAGATATTGTTAGTTATTTGGCAGTTTTTCTTCCCTGGCACACGTGGTATTGCCCAGTTCCTGGACATATTCTTTCCCATTGTCAGCGATCTGTTCACTCTTGGTGAGTATATATTATGCATTGTATTATTGTACATATGCATATGTATCTAAAGCGGACCATTATTCTCCCACAAGAAAGTACCGGTGTTCGCATTATCATAAAAGTAAAATGACTCATTTTGTTCAGGCCTCCCATACTGCGCCATACTCGTGAAGGGGCCAATCAATGAACGCATTCTGTATATAATCGGCAGGAAAATACCTGGGAATAGTATCAAGGTGACTACAATAACGTCGATTTATATTTGAGTAAAGAATTTTCCGATTGGTTTTAATTTATTATGAAATAAATCAATTTAGACCGTTTCCTTCAATACCTTGTCAGCGTCATCTTAGTCTTACTACGCAACGATAAAAATTATTCAAAAATTTTCCCAAGTTCACAAAATCAAAGTCTCAGACATTTTTGAAACAAACACATGCTGTAATTGATGCCAACGCACACATCACATGAAACATACACTTCACTAGGGGCTTCAAATTGCTACTGAAGTGCATTTCTCTTTCGTCTATTCTTCGCGGAACTGTTGCCTCAACGAGCGATAGATAACCGCTTCGTTTGGATAAAACGACTGAGAAATGCACTTTACTACCGATTAAGAAACCCTACTCTCCGCTAGGCTGTCGCATTCGGGTATGACGTGGAACTGTTTTGTCTTTGCGGATTACTGAATCATACTGGAGAACCAGTGAGAATTGTTGGGAATTTGAAGCCGTGTGTTGCAAAGCCACTACCAGAAATAAGCACTGTTTCATTGGACAATCTTTCGTTACAACAATCGCTAGGGATTTTAACTTTAAAGACGGATCAGTAATGTAAATCATGACAACTCTAATATTAGGTTGGCAAGTTGATTTTTACCCATTCCATTTTATCTTACAAATAAACAGTTACAAGAGCTACATTGGGTTGGTATGTGCCATGGTTGTTGGTGACCTACTACAAATGCACATGCAACGTTTGGACGCCCTGTGCTTCCTACCGTGGAAAATAATAGGTGAAATTGCATGCAAGGTCGAAAGAGACTCATTCCCATTGATATATTATAATTTTTACGGATGAATTTTTAGGTCCAAGCCAAAAAGTACTATTCATAGGCCAATATTCAAGGAACACGGTGGACACAGTGGAGAAAGATCAAATCACTCTCAGTAAATTGGCACACAAAGTTGTGAAAATGACCAAACGAGCGATTTTAGCGCCTGAGCTGTTTTTCAAGTTTCTCACTTCAATGAAAAGCCGATTTTTTGTTCTTTAACAATAATTATGAAAACTGCCAAAGGATTCTAAAATCAGTTTAATATCCGGACCAATTTTTATTTCCCAGGAGATATTTAGTCCGATTTAGAGTGATTTTTTGACTGTGCGATCCGGGTCATTGGAAATATTCCCTGCCTACCCACATTAGCAGTAGGCTCCAGCTCAAATACGGTTGTATAATTGTGCTCCCCTAAGTAATTATCGATGCCACAGTCATTTGATACCTTTGCTCCGGGAGGCTGGAGCAAACTTTTTATGTGAAAGTCATAAAAGTGGCTGACAGTGCAACTGACTGTATTCTAAGGTTTTGAATAAGGATTTTTCCAAGAGCGTCCAGAGGTTCCCTATCAAAATACTTAATTGTGATAGTATGCTACCTGGATGACACATTGCGTATATACACATTGAACGGTCATCATTAGTTTCCGTTATGCACTTCAGAATATATGGGAAGTGCGAATTTCAAAAGATTTGGTTTTCAGGAAAAAATGAGTATAGCGAAAGAGATAGATCGATGGCTCTTCTGCAGTTTTGTGGCGTCCACCGCCAACATTCATAATAACCACCAGAAGGATCCATACTTTCATTTGAAAGTACAGGAAAAATTCAAAAATATAAAAAAATTTGTCTGAGACCTGTGCTCAAATAATATTTCGCTTCGTTCCTTGTGGAGTTCTGGAAGTAGGGCATCCACAAGCTTTCAGTGAAATAGGAGAAGGTCATTGATAATGATGGCGCATATGAGTAATTGATTCGAAATATTGATATTGAATTGCAAGATAAAGATGGAATGGGAATAAATTAACTTGCCAACCTAATATGTACAATGACAAAATTTTGCTCTCAAAATTTTGATGCTGCTACAAAAGATGCATGAAATACGTATTGCGAAGGGCTGGTCTTCATAAAGGGCGAAAGACAGAAGCGCTACGGCAATTTGAGCCGTAGCTGGAAAATGTTTAAAGAAAACAATTAAACCTTGAGAAAGCTGAGCATGATGGCGCATATGTAAAGTTCACAATTATGGGGCAATTGTTCATGGCGCTATTCACTTTCACCCCTTCATAAAATAGTTGAAATGAGAAGATTGCGCCCTCAGTCGACCTGAAAATTGATTCCATCAAGTCAAATAATATTGCGACATGTGTTTTCTTACTCTTTCGTAAATGCTGTGGAAAAAAATGCAACAATAAAGTGGTTTTGTATGCCGTTGCATCGCTCTCTCATTCTGCAGCCTATTGAACTCCCCGTCAGGAAGTGCCCCCCATACACTCCCCGGACGGCTTCATTTTAAGGGGTCTTACGGGCAATAACAGTCGACAGCCGATGTCTCGTAGGTGAAATCAAAGTCCTGCAAGTTGTCAACGTAGTACGTTGGACGTCCATGAAGCTCCGATGGTCCGAAAACCTTGACATCACCCTAAAATGTAAATTTCAATTAAACCTCTATACTAATGCAATGGAAACCTTGCCATATGCGCGATCGTATAGTCGAAGCATGCAGTTTTCTCTAATTGCAAATGAAAACACCTAAATAAGTATCAACCTCAAGGTTTCGCATGTGCATCCGACCTTGTCGTTTAATACGTCAAGCACACTTCGGCCGTTATTGACTCGAAAAATTCGGCCTTTACAGTCTGCGTGCTCGAAAAGAACGGCACAGTGGCTTAAAAAAGTATAACAGGATAATTTTGAGTGACATTATTTTGGAAATTATGCAATTCTATATGACCTTCCTATGTAGACATTCTTGCATTTGCTTCTATTTATGGCGGGTGTGAGAGGCAATCTGTAATGGTCAAAATGGATAAAATTTAACTCATGGATCGATGCTTGAAATAACGATGCGTATCAATAGATAATAAGGATAATGTCAGTAGGCAACGCTCACCGACAGTCGCAGTCGAACCTCTCCGATTTATTACTAATATCGAATTCATTTAAATCATCTACGAAATAGGTAGGGCGACCATGAAACACCGGTGGACCAAAGATTCTCGGGGCTGAAGCATCATATATCTGTCAATATGATGTGATGCCATGGAACAATGATTGCCTCGAAACGACATTCACAAAAAGATAAAAATAAAGTTTTTAAAAATTAAACTTGTGCATTTCGGCCAGTCCCAATATTCCCAAATTGTGAGTTTGCAGAGCTTGTTTAATGAAAATGACGAAGCCTGAATTGAAGCTTTCGATATAGTGAGAATATTGGAAGAGAGGTAATCGCGGTTATCATCGTACACGGCAATCGTCGCACGGTAATCATTCTAAATGGATATGTATCCCAAGAAATTAGCGTACTTTATTAATATAGTCGTCCATCCACCATCCTCCACCTATTCCAAGTGCCGCACTTTCTCCTTCACAATATTCACCATCATAGAGAACTGCGCAATGGCTAAAAAATAGGAATGGCTTGAAATGTTGTTGATTGTCTTGATATGTTGGTATTTAAATGTGTAATAAAGTAATGAATATGAGTTCACTAGGGATTCCATTAAAACGGTAATAAAGTGCATCTCTCATTCATCAAATCCACTCGGAGCGGTTGTCAATCCCTCGTAGAGACAACCTCTCCGCGGAGATTAAACAAATGATATATTGCACTTTATTACCGTTTTAGAACCCCTATAGTAAACTGTACTATCGATTTGCAACACTACTTGATATGTCTAATTATTACCTACATAAAATGAAAATGAACTATCGAATACCTTGACAAATCCACTTTTGCACATGATGACATTGACTGATTAATCTCTGTTGTGTCTGGAAATTACTCCGCTGGAAGAAAACTGAAACACCAGAAAAGATTCATGCGTGTGTTATTATGCATCCTAACTGAACTGTTATTCCTACTACTGTTATTTCCTAGTACGCGTCTCACACCTGGATGCACCCGGGTCTGCCAATTCGTAAAATGTGCTATTTCGTCGTTGCGGACTATGTTTAAAATTCGAGATATATAGAGTAGAGCAACAGTTCGTTTAGGATGCATACATGTGTTACTTACTCGCATGTACAAGTTGCGGTTTGTAGTTTCTCATGATATTGAAAGTCCCGCAAGTTTCCCACTCGATACGTTGGGTAGCCGTGGAATTTGTACGACCCAAATGATTTCGATTCGACCTGTGAAAACGAATGTTTATCAAATTTAAATTTTTTTAAATAGAAAATGTTGCAATCAACAAACCGCAGGAAAGCTTTTGAGCAGTTGTAGTTCGCAGAAGTCTTTTATGGCAAACGAAGAAATCTATACATGTAATATTGAAAAATACGACAACAAATTTGTATTTTATCACTAATTTCATATCCTGAATGGCGAAGTTGCCTTCTTCAATTGAAACTGCCTTGCCCTCACAATTTGGTCGTTCATACAAAATAGCGCAGTAACTAAATAAAGAATGTTAGAGAAAACGGAGCAGGAACCCATTAGATTGCGAGCGAGAATTGCTTGTTCATATTGACATCTTCGCAGGAGGCAGATGCTGGGGTAAGACAATGCATAGTCCAGAATAGAAACACCATGAGCAATAGGATTTCTAAATCGTTATCAGAGTGCATTTGTAATTCGTTTAATCCACACGGAGCGGTGCACCGAAGCTAGACGAATGAGAAATGCACTTTACTACCAATTGATGAAATACTGACTAGCAAGAAGTGATCCCGATAGTGCCTGCGCATAAATATCCCTTTGTAGCCTTTAATAGCAAACAATTTGTCGTTTAAAGTTAATATTATTTTAGTACTGTCAAATATTCTGGATGGAGGAGACGTTGGCAGCGTTCGAGAGAACCACACGAACGGCAACTCCAGAAGAGATGTGAGTTCTCATTAATATCGTCACCCCAATGCACTAATTCTACCGTAACTCCCGTATATATCGTTCTGTTTGTCTCCCCAATTCCGGACACTGTCGCATGCAACCTCGACTATTACACGGAGAGAGACCGCTGCCTGGAGATAAACAGATGAAATATGAATGACCCGTCTCAAGTGGAGCGAAATATTCAGGAGGACTGCCTCTTCGAGGATTCTGAATTTCCTGCCTACGACAGGTCTTTGTACTTCGCCAGAAGCCAAAAGCCAATAATATTGAGTGGAAAAGACCTTCGGTGAGTATAATGACTACGTTTATTATACGTTGTATGGTCTCTATCTCGGTAGTAACTGTCTTTTAGTCTAATGGACAGCAGCTCCGAGTGGAATATATAAAATGAGAAATGCATTTTATTGCCGATTTAGAAACCTAATAAACTGGTCGCATTCGCTTCAGACTCTACGGCTCCTACGAGAACCTAAAAGGAGGAACGACAGCCGAAGCGCTCGAAGACTTCTCCGGAGGGCTTACCGAGAGATACATGCTGCATGAGGTCAAGCGACAAAATATTCAGGATCAAAGATCAAACTACAAATTCAGACGGACAAGGCAAAGATCCTCGCGATCCTGGTCGGTGGATTCCGGATGGGATCGCTCTTCGGCTGTTCTATGACGGCAAGTTGGATGAAACGCCTTTCACCGTATGAAAAACGGCGATGAAAATATAACAGTTGCTATGTTATATTTCCAGTTGTATTTCTGAGGAAAATATCTTCAAAAAGTGCACTACAAAGTCTCTAAATGCCTTGCTCATTGGTATAGAAAATGTCGAGAGGACTCAACGGGTTTTACGGGGATCCAAATGAGCGCGAGAAAAAGCAGAAAAACGGATTGGTGCGAGGACATGCCTACAGCATTACTGGATTGCAGACGGTGGGATTTGGAATCGAAATATTCATGATACATTATTGAACCTTGTTGAGTCTTCGAGCAGCAGCAAAAACAATTAGTAGACACTTACCTATAGACTACTGACTGCATGTAACTACAAGTAGCGGAGAGACGGGGCTGCTTCGCATTCGCAATCCGTGGGGAACACTTGAATGGAATGTACAGTGGAGTGATGTGCACGAATTATGGGATGAGGTCTGTCGTACTAAAAAAATTTTTTCAAAAACCTTCAGAACCGTCTATTGCCGGAAGAAAAAATGATTTGATAAGGGAAAACGAATGATTACAATAGGCATCTAACATCTGCGAACATTCAGGTCCCTTCAGAGCAGCAACAGACTATGCTTGTCGAGTTCAGAAAGGGACGGCGAATTCTGGTAGGCCGTATTCGTGTACTCACGGTATGTAACTCGTTCCCGATTCAGGATGTCTTTCGATGATTTTATGCGCGAATTCGATCAATGCACGTGTGCAACCTCTCTGCAGAAGTGCGTTTTGAAGATTTTCTGGCTCTGTTGCAGATATATGGTCCCAATGAAAATGTATGGTCCCAAAATTTGGAAAATGTATGGTCCCAAAATATGTATGGTCCCAAGAATCTGTTGCAGATGTATGGTCCCATGAAACTATATAGTCCCTGGGAAAAGTATGGTCCCATGGAAAAATTTATGGTCCCATCACATTCTATTCCATGCAGTTATATGTGGATAAACAATTTTTACACAGTATCTTTAATTCACGTCCACAAAATGAATAATTGAAGTCATAACAATAAAAGAGTATGCATATATCATAATAAGCAAGTCAAGTGCGAGTATTTTTAGTCTTTGTTTTTCCCGTCAGATTTTTTGCAGTCGTCTTTATGAGGTCGAGCTTGCGTGTAGATTCAACTGTAGTATTTTGAATGGGACGTTTGGGACGACGTCTTGTTGTAAGAGCGGTAGTTGTAGGAGGTGTTGTAACAAGAGTGATAATTTTTGGAGGGGGAATTGTCGTGGTAGTAGTGGTTGTTCTTCTTGTAGTGCTGGTTGTGGTGGTGCTGGTCGGGGCAGTCGTCATGGACGTTTTGTGGAATATACAGTGAGTGTTATACTATCATTTATTTTTGTCGTATTAAAAATTTTCATAAGAAACATAACTAGTCAGGTTTGGTTGGGGACTGGAAGGTCCTGGGGACGACTTCCTTACACCCAAGGAGGCTCTTCCCAATTACTAGTCCGAGTACGACCACTTCGACAACGAAAAAAGCGGCCGTCAAGCGCAATGAATTTTTTTATTACATTAGCACAATTTCACATTTCCAATTTTGTATTGGCTTCTACGTCTACCAGGTAGTGCAGTCAATCGAATATCATGTACCGTAATCCATTCAGGCTCCCTTAGCGGATGAAGCAATGTACATGGAGTTCTTCCATAACAACAAACCTGTGGCGAATGTTCGCAAATTCTTGTATCTCAGAGAGGTTCGCTCTGATTACTGTAGATGTTTAGAATATCGATTGATTGTTCAGGTTACGGTTAGATTCCGCGTGGCACCGGGATCATAGTTGTGGTGGTGCTGGTCGGGGCAGTCGTCATGGACGTTTTGAGGAATATGCAGTGAGTGTTATACTATCATTTATTTTTGTCGTATTCAAAATTTTCATAAGAAACATAACTATTCAGGTTTGGTTGGGGACTGGAAGGTCCTGGGGACGACTTCCTTACACCCAAGGAGGCTCTTCCCAATTACTAGTCCGAGTACGACCACTTCGACAACGAAAAAAGCGGCCGTCAAGCGCAATGAATTTTTTTATTACATTTGCACAATTTCACATTTCCAATTTCGATTATTGTGTGACTAGATAAAATACCTTTTATATCAATCGTTTATTTAAAAGTGCTTAATATTGGCTGGGGTCGGGAAATTGGTAGTGGCTTGCCACAAAAGGTATAGAACCGGAGAAAATGACTAAGGAGCACCGGTCTTGAATCCCTTCCAAGGAACTGGCTTAGCAGATTCCCCTCCTCAGCGG
>JACMIF010005828.1:0-10097 GCA_014805445.1 Diplogasteroides magnus | reverse complement strand
TGTGGAATGATTAGTTTGATTGACTTGATTGACTTGATTATTTCAAATAATTACTGATTATTGAGCGGCGAGCTAGTCAAGACTACCTAGTCAAGCGATTACTAATCAGTTGACTATCTCGCCCCATCCAATCAGTGGTTACCTAGTCGATGATTAGGCTGTCTTCTCTATCAACTGACTAGGCAGTCAAAACTAGTCAGACTAACTTAGTAAACTGACAACCCTACTGTCAACCTTAGAACATGGAGACAACGGCTCCACGGAAAATAGGCGAATGAATTTCCGATTTGGAATCCCTACTCTCCTCTTCTTTCCACTCTCATAAGAGAAAAAATTGTCGATTCATTTCAATCAACCCATTTTGGACAAGTGACCAAATGACTGGAAGTGGAAGAAAGTGAATGTTAAAAGATTGATGGAATATATTGAGGACGAAAAGCGGTGCAAAATTCAAGGCACGAGCCTTGCAATACTGTCTAGAAGAGGATGTCAACATACTACATGTAAGCAAGTCTATGATGGTGGTGGAATCTGAAATGGTTATAGGATACTGACTGGATTGTTCATTTGGATGAGGAGACTTTACTCACAACCAATTCAGTGAGCATTTTGTTCTCATCTTGTTATCATCTCGCTTTATGCATATTTCGTCAATATGACACTATTTATGCATCGGAATACTCGATATTTACTGGATTGTGTAAATGGGATGAGTGGGATAGTTTGATTGTCGCTCCCTTCCTTCTCTTCCCTCTCCATTTTCATAGCGAAAAAGATGGTAGCCATTTGTTTGTAGTGTAATATTTTAAGATTTACGGAATCCTCAACTTTTGTGAAGACGGAAAACACCAATTCGGACAAGGGGTCATTACGTATGCAAATGGAGAAATTGTCAATTGGTTGACAACACTTTCCGACTCATACAGGTTTCTGTCCTTTAATTCTAACAAAATTTAAAAGGTAATGGATTTGTTCTTTCCGCCTCCATATTTGGATAAGTTTTTTTCTTGCTGCAGACAGATTCACCTTTCTTGAAAATGATCCAAAGGAAGTATCGATTAGAGAAAACCGATAAAATGTTGAAGAGTGGCTGAAGACATGGGAAAGCTTCGTTCTACATTCAAACTCTTCCACAAACCGTTATTTGGATGGAAAGGATCCTTCGTCGTTACTCAGGTTGTCGATTTATGTCGAACATGTTTACTGATAACCTTTTGAGTTTTCGGCTGAAAGGAATGTTTCGTTCGATCACGGACCAGAGGGAAGCATCGCAGAAGATTGCTACTTCTCTATGGTTGCTATGAAACATGGATACACTTTCGACTTCATTGAAGGTTCGTATGAAGTGATCGTTCTAAATTATAACTTCTAATGGTATGGAAAGCAAAGAGAAGTGTATTTTTCTGTCGTAAAATTCCCTCTGAGCGGTTTTCAAGGAATTGATTGTCAGACCGCCAAATGCGCAACGAAATTTTTTTGATTTTCAATTAAAGAAGTCGACCGGTGAGAAATGAGGGAGCAGGGAGGAATGAATAGACGCAGAGTATTGATTTCTCCGAGAGGAAACTCCCCGACCGGCTTCTTTAAACGCACAAAGAATTCGCAAATATCCTGCAGTCGTGCTCGCGAAAAGAATCGCTCGGTCTCATATTTCAACTTATATCTCACTTTATAAGGACTATATGTTTTATTGTAGGAGAAATGTTGGAGAAGAGTCCATTCACAATGTGCGACTTTCTTCGACAGAGGAAACGATGGCTACAGGGAATTTTACTGACAGTGCTGTCTCGGAAGATACATGTAGCTCATAAGGTAAGTGGAAGGGTTGACAATGACTGGCATACTATGGTAGGCAGTTTGAGTCCTTTTTGTTATGTTTGGCAAAGGATAAACATGCAAATACATATATAGTACCATTGAAACATAACCCACAAAGTAGTCTAATTGCCAACTAGACTCATTTGAGGCTCTTCTGGCACTATCAGTCTGTGCGTGGACTACCATACCTGTCACTTCACTCCGACTCTTCTTCGGTCCTCTCTTTCCTCTACCCAAGTCAGTACTCATTCTGACTGAGTAACTTCTCAACTACACCTTTGAAATCGACCTTTCATGAAAATTTGACTTTTTGAACTAGATTTTATGCAAATAACTACGTTTACAATGCAAAGTTTACCCAAGTTTGAAAGATTTGACATGAAATAACAGTGCTACTTAGAAGAAAGGCCAAGAATTATGGTAACAAATAGTGCTTAGATTTCTTCCAATTGACGTAACTATCGCAATCATCGCAGCCATAAACATATATATGTATCTCTTCGGAGTTGTCAAAAACTTCTCCCATCGGTACAGGTTTGTGTCTTCCGTTCCCGTTATAGCGGCATTTTTTTAATTCTTAAGCAATGTTTGTCTCCACTTGCCAGGTGGAGTTAAAAACACCAGGTGAAAGTGGTATTTCACGCATGTTATAGCCACATATAGCTACGTATGTAGTTTTGGGCTTTGCACTTGATTGAAATGCTATGTAGCCAAATGGGATAATTTGCAGGAAGAGTACATGGAGACTTGTGCTGTGTACCCTGGGGGCATGCATCGCCATGCCCTTCAACATTGCTATAGAGGTAAGATTGTGTTACTCCTCTCTCTCTCTCACATCAGATGTTTTAGAATGTTGCTGTTCTACTTGGACTATGGGGAAACAAACAACAGTTTTTCATTGTACAGAAGGAAAGAAAGAACAATGTGGGAGTAACTCATCCATCCACTCAAACAGCCTGAAGATATCTCATGACCAGCGGTCGACCACTGTATAGCCTGCCAGAGTTCAAATATAGAAAGTAACGTCATTTCACATCCTATTAATTTCCGCGGAGCCGTTGTTGTACGAGCGATAGACGCCGCTCCTGGGGACCAGACGAATGAGAAATGCATGTTACTAGGATTAAGAACTAGGGTGGGGAAAGTAAGCACGAATGTAAGCGCACTTCGTGCTTTCATTCCACACCGCGCAAAAAGTAAGTTCTTTCATTCCACGCCGGGCAAATGTAAGAACTTACATTTGCGCGGCGTGGAATGACAGTGCTTACATTTTGTGAGGAGAACGAATAAGCATTACCCTTCAGTATAGGGTGGAGAAATGCGCTTTTTGAATTAAAACTCTTAGATACGGCTGACATAAAGTATCGAGTCATGAGAAACCTTCCAAACCCCTCTGGTTGGAGATATAAAAGGTACTGAAAGTGACAAAAGAAAGAGTATCCAGATATGCGAAATAATTGACGAAACGGACAAAGCCGGTATAAAATGGTCCTACAAGTCCTTTCCTCTCGTTAAAAAACCCAGTTTTCAAGGCTTTATCGGCATTTTATTCTGCGAGATGACCAATCTTCAGTGGCGCGTAACGTAGCAATGAAATGTGCACAGGATCGACATACAATCATCTGTTCCGTAGTGCATTGGTAACGCGTTCGTCTTGTTTTGAAATGGTTGAGGTTCGATCCCTGCGGAGTTCACTCTTTTGCAATGTTTGCAATATTTTGAAAACTGATTTATTGTTAGCTAAATGTGGATCAAGTTTACGCGGAATAGAGAAAATTCACAATAATCATAGTTCAAAAACCACCCCAAAAACCGCGTACCCAACCCCGCTTTGACCCCAAAAATCGGCTGCACCCAACCCCGCACTGGGTGTCCGTAACAGCAATTTAATGAACCCAACCCCACATTGACTCTGAAAAATGTTTGTACCCAACCCCACTCCGACCCTCCCCGCATGACTTTTTGAACTATGACAATAATATCCTTTTCACAGCTTTTGTCTTCACATTCATTTCACGTTTTATCTCTTTGAGGACCTCACATGTCATTAGCCAGAAGTGTTTGGAAGTTTTCCTAGGAATGGATATTTGTCTTGGTCGTATCTACAAGTTTGAATCCAAAAACCACACTTCTTCACCCGATACTGCAGTGCAATCCTTGCTCGTTCTCCGCGCAACATGTCAGCGCTTTCATTCCACGCCGCGCAAATGTAAGTTCTTACATTTCGACCCCTCGAAATGTAAGTTCTTACATTTGCCCGGCGTGGAATGAAAGAACTTACTTTTCCACCGCTCAAAATGTAAGAATGAGAAGAGTGAAAATTCTTACATTCCCCACCTACTAATAATCAATAAACAAGAACCATTTGAGAAGATGAATGGTGAACATTTTTCACTGAAGGAAATCGAAATTATGGGCGGGCTCTATGGACGTGGTATTATCCGCTTTTCTTTCACACTGACTAGTCGGAAGAGAGCCTAAAATGCAATACACATAAGAAATCTTGAACTGAATCTGATTCGAAAATCCGCTAGCAACGATTTAAGGAAACAAAGTGCACTTTTTGATTTAAATAAGTTTCAGTTCGAAGTTTCTACTGCACATCAATGAAAATGACTCGAGGCAGCATCTAAGAGTAGGGAACAACTAAGGGAATGTTTATCGTCTGTGCGCACCGGTGAGTCATTCTCTCTAAAAAATCAATATATAGTTCCTTCCTGAGTGCAGACACACTTAGTATTCCTGACGTTCCCAGCAAATCGAGCTGCATATGACGGGCAGAGTACATATGATCGATTTCCATGTATAGAAGCATGGAAGGTTCGTCCATGGACATTCGGTCATAAACGGACCCCACACAACGTACACACTGGACTGTTGCGTTCAAAAAGCAATCGGTTCCAGTGTTCTCGAGTTGCAGCCAAGGAGCAAGATGAGGTGATTCAGAGCGAGGATCATGATAATATTGAGTTCGCGAAACGTAGCAGGCTGACTATAGCTGAAGAGAGAACGAGTTGCGGCTGTTGAAAAATATATTAAAATACCTTTCTTTATTCCCGTCGTAGATGATATTATGAATAGGTAATAGTTCCGTGTATGGGAACATCAGAAGGACAGTGGAACAGTCTCGTTGTAGGCGAGCTCAATCGAGTGGAAAAAAAGAAAAGAAACCTCCTTCCCAACAGCAATGATTCATTGTTTTGACAGATGGAACGTTGAATTCAATATTGATTCATACCGGTTGTAGCGTTCCCGTCAAAATCCAACTTATTGTGAGACTATCGGTATTTTTTTTCAGCTGTATTATTCAAATAGAAAGACAGAAACGAACTTTCGAGAAGCAAAGAAGGACGTGGGTACCAAAATGCATTGTTGATTCACGGCTGTGGTTAAAAAGGTAAAGGTGAAGGGAAAGCGTTTCGGCTTTCGAGATGTTTCACCTCGGCCGACATCTGCTAAGACCAGCTGCAGTAGGGTTCTCTTCGATTTTATCACTTTATTCCGGCATAAAACAGTCACACTTAAACGGGTGTGTTCATCACAAGAACAAAATATCAACGACAGTCAACGGGAGAGCCTCGACACTTTCAAGTGTAGTTGTCTCCAATTGCAGTGCACCATAATACATATTTCGACATTTTAGACAACTGTGCATCTGAATTACAAATAATACATATATATAACATAAGCTCTAAATGTGATCGGATTCTGCTGTCGGCTACGTGAAAATGTATTGATTTCAGATCGTTGAATTGTACAAAATCAACTGCCCCAGTTGAAGAAATAGATATTTACCTGTCTTGACGCTTTCAATTTCCACGTCAAAAATTTGAGTTGTCACACGCCCCAAAACTCGACGTTCTTATGTGCATTGAGAATAATGACCTGTAAGTATTGATCATAATTTAATAATAATGGAAAAAACAATAGTTGTGCACGCTATAGTTCCAAAATGGAATAGTAAAGTGCGAGAAACGTTGATTTGTACAAAATAACCCGCCCTAGTCGAAGAAATCGATAATTACCTGTCCTAACGCATTCAAATTCCTCGTTAGGAACTCGGGTGGTCGCACACTCCATATCTCTGTACCAAATCATAGATAATAACTATTCAGCGTGATTGAAAACTACCTAGACAACAAGGTTGCCTTCGAGTGAAATGGCGTCAGTTGGACTAATAGAGCCGAAGTTCTGAAGTCCCGAGGCTCTATGCACTCCAAGGAACAGCAAGATCTTGTGAAATACTTGGGCTTTTGGGGCACTGTCTTCTGTAATATGGCGATTTTCATTTTATTTTCGAGATTTGTTCACCAGCGCGGTTGCAGTTGTTATTTGCTTAGGGAAGTGACGCCGCAACACTTTAGATTCGATTGAAGAAAGAAACATCGCATCTGAATGAATGTAATGAAGAATTTCGTTGAAAGCCTTTATTCTAAAAGCTGAGCCTGTGAGGAGCCTCCCGATGGGGGAGGCCAATATCTTCGACTAGATGAGGGAGCAAGAGATTTTTATTGAGTGTCGCAAATGGGAATATAGTGCATCTCATTTGTCTGCACGCATCAGCGACTCATTCTATCTAGCACATCATAGACAACCGGGCGGAATGAGTGAACAGACAACAATGGTGCACTTTATTCCCATTTGTGGCACCCTAGATTTGCATTGATGCAGATAAAATACTTTGTGGATCTCCCCGTCGGGGCGAGCCATTCTTTAAAATGATATTTTATAGGTACCTTGATATTTTGAAATTTCTGATGAAAATGGTCCCATGTAGGGGAACAGATATGGAAGATGGTGTAGTAGACCCTCGTTGTAGGCGAGGTATAGAAGTACGAATGGAAGGAAAAGGGAGAAGAAAGAAGACAGTCCTTTCACATGCGCGGTGATTAATCTTGTCTTTGTAAGGGAATAATGCAGTGGTGACTCATGTCTGTACATGTAAATTGGACAGATATTCCGAGTACGAACATTACCGCTGATTTCGTGACTGTAAAACGGTTGCGTCCCACATTTAAATGCTATTTCGTCACATTGATCGTCTCGAGACCACGTTAATCGTCATATCTTTCAGCAGCATATGGAACGCATTTCACTCCAGATTACATGAATACTTGTTATTTTCTCTCCAAATTATCCTTTTATTTCGTTCCAAAACACAATATTCATTTGAAGCATAACGATGCTAACTCACTTTCATTTAGAATTGATCACCGTTTGGTGTGAAAGGTATCTGGATTGCATTGAAAGAGTGAGGAAACGACGGATCATCATCGATGCATCAATATGACTATGAATGATGAACGTTTACAGACTGTACATGATGAGTACTCCAAACAAAATGGGCTTGTGCGACTAGAGAAGTTCTCTGCCGAGGTCCAATTGTTTTCAGGACGTGGTAACGTTCTCGGCCACTTCTGCTCACACTTTATCTGTCGCGGGAGTAGATCTGCGACTGTTGGAGCAAGAGAATGGTAGATCGTTCCTTCGTTCCCGTAATACGTTTCCTGAAAGGGGCTTTCGTATGAAAAACACTTGTATCTAGTGACTACTGGCAATTAAGGAAAAAAATGCACTAATTGAGCAGATTCATGGTCTCTAGAAGGCACTCGCCGACCATATTGAATGAACTATCTACCTGTGGATGATGGGCAGTGTCTCTTCCGTTGCATGGCCTGACTTTTGATACTTTTCTTAAAGCTCCCGTTACTGCATTCCATGCCCAGCTCCTGCTCCTGCAAATCATAACCGGAATGAACTATTGCACTTATGGCAATTTCAATGTTGTGTTTATTTAGTGCCCAATGAACTCTTCACCTGAGACTGCCTAATTTAAAAAAAAACTATCTATGCATATCCAATTAGTCCACCCTAAATATTCCAGCTTAGAAATCAAAATATGCTGCACTATTCTAGTCAGCGCAACCAGTAACGCACTTGACAATTTATCGGATCGCCCATTATCAATTCTATTTTCCTTTTTGTATGCATAATTGTATAACGCACCGCTTTGTTCTCCTTCGACCTTGCGACTCATTCCCTCTCCACATCCATATCGTTCTTTCCGTCAGGTTCTGAACATTCTAGCGTCAAAGACCGTTGTAGGGGTTAGAAATCGCTAAATTTGTGGCCAGTATTCGTCGCAGTGCGGGTGAATATCAGGAGTCAGATAACCGTGATGAATAACAAAATATTTACCGATTTGGAATCCGCAATGCGTTAGATGTTCGTCAAATTAGCCTTGAGCACCACATAAAGGCGATAACGTTCGAATAACGTACAACGATCTAAAAAGCATTCTCTATAAGCGAAAAGTGCTATGTAATACCTTTCTGAATATCAATCCATAGCTTATCGAACAATAGTTCCATGTAAGGGAACGAATAACGATTGAGTAGAACCTCGTTGTAGGCGAGCAGAAATGAATGAAAGGGAAGAAGGAGGAAGAAATCCCGTCCCGAGACGCGTTGATTCATTGTTTCGACTTTTACCGAGGAGAAGAATGCATGCTGATTCATGGTGCTCAGTTGTGCAATTCAAGTCTAATTCATCAGTCGAGCTATTGGCAGAGATTTCAGGAAAATGGTCTTCTTATTGGCTATGTAGGCAAAAAAAAATTGTTGATATTTTTTCTCTCAGAAATGATGTCGATTCACTACGTCATCGAATGAAATAAGTATTGCCTAGACTTGGCAAGAGGGCTAATTTTGCGGCACACCACGTTCATGCGGTTCGGGAGCTGAAATGAGTTAGCCGGTTCGGCCATTTCAGCTCGCGTACCGGTTCGCCCAAACAGCTCACAAAAGAATGAGGGAAGCAACCGGGCGAAGGGCGAGAAAATGGAATGAATTCGCGAACCTCACGGTACGCGAGCCGCTATGTTCATTCAACTCACAGCTCTTCTAGAGCGCGGTCAAAATGAGTGAACCGGTTCATTGAATAGCCGCTCACAGTGAAAATGATGAAGAGAATTGCTTATCGGGATCTCTATAAGCTTCGGGATCCCGATCGCCTCTCCGTTCATTCTTATCGGGATTGGCGGGAAGAGCGGTAGCCCTTATAAAAATCGTTACTCGCTATCTGGATCCCGCTGTCCCGGTTTATAAGAGAACCCTAATACACAATCGTTCGCTTTCATCATAAAGACAGAAGGACCAAATCTTCTTTCATAGAGTCAGTCAGCTTTCATCGTGACTGCTTACAAGTAGAGATGGCATTATCAAGAGAGTGGAGCGACATGAACTAAGGCTGTTGTACAATCTGTCCGATGAGCGTTTACCGACTGATCGCAACTTGTACCCGTGCGTACAATGAAAACACACACAGCTGCTTTGCGCATATTTCATCGATGGTGCAGTGAGGATTGGGTATTGATTGATGTCCACCCAGTGAAGCGAGCCCACAGAGTATAACGGCCATTGACTTACTAGACATTACATTAACACTAATAGTTCTTTTCCGTGTGTTGTCGGGAAATCTTATACACAGTACGCTCGGTACGCTTTTTGACCAACTGGCACTCATAATCTACGTGCTATTTCGTCGTTTGTCTGACATTAATACCTTCCTTGCGTTGGGCTTCATCAGTACTATTCATGGTAAAATGAGGTTCCGGAAAATTCTGCTTGGTTCTACCATGGCTGAACTTCCTACTGAAACGCTGCTTAAATGTTTTCGCTATTTAAATGCAACATACGATGCGAATTCCGTTTGAGCTTCATGCAAACGATTTCGCAACATCGTTGACGGTCATTCCAATTCTCTCTACAACTGTGAGGGCACAATGTTAGTCGATGTAAATCGAAAGAGGACATCAAAATAAGAAAATTTTGTGTTGGAAGTTTTTCTGGAACCTCAAAATAAATTTGCAAAAGATGTTTGTCCTCGGCGGGATTCGAACCACGGCATTCGGATTGCTACGGTTTTCACTTTTGCAGATCAATTAGAGATGGATTGCTCTCAGAAATTCTCACCGCAGCCTATCCGATGCAGAATTGCCAGGAGAATTTAACCTTGCATAGCACTTACTGCGGATTTGAGAGCAATTGAGTATAAACATCAAAAAACTGCACGCTTTTGGCGTCCAAAAACCTAAAATTCGTCATAACTCGCGTAGTTTTGAGATCTGAGAAAATGTCTGGCGACGTTTTTTGCACAACTTTTGATGCTCTTTCGAAAGATATTAGGTTGTTGCATAAGTCTTGTCACATTGGTTCATTAGGTGGTGTTCGCTAGCGAGGAACTCGTTTTAGGTATGGTCACCTATGTCATCATGGACT
>JACMIF010005827.1:0-10098 GCA_014805445.1 Diplogasteroides magnus | reverse complement strand
TTCCTTTTCTCTAACTCATTGTCGAGCTGTTGTCTATCAGATGCGAGAAACAACCGCTCTGCAATGAGTTAGAGATAAGGAATGCACTAACTGATCCGATTGGCGGTCTCTAATGTGTAGATTGCAGTGATGGCTGAGTGAATCCCAAAGTTCATTCCCCTTCACTGCGTTGTCTATGGCGCGGCTGTCTCTGACTGATAGAGACGACCGCGCGATAGAAAGCCCAGAGAGACAGGGATTCACTCAGCCAAGACTAGTAGATTGGTATTGATGTGCAGGTGTCTCCTGCCCAGAAGAGTGTTCCTGTTGTTGTGGGATCATCCATGGCTGCAGTGGCTAGAGGGGAAGAGTTGATGATAGATGCAACAAGGATTGAATGTGGAAGTTGGACAAGTGAAAAGGTGAGGAAATAGACAGGATGATGATCTAACAATGGAATACAGGATCGATTTGGAATGGGAGATGAAGGAGATGACATTGCAAAGGCAATCATTGAGGCAATGAAGGAAGTAGAAGTGGATAGGACAGATGAGAGTGTGAGTAGAGGAGAGAGAGAGAGAGAGAGAGAGAGGGGGATGAATGGAGTCATTTAGCGTATATCTGATGAAGAGTTCTTCGATACTGCATCAGGAGGAGTACCCAAGGGGGGAAAAGAGGACCTTCTACAATTTGATGATTTCTAGTTGTCATCTATGTAAGTAGTGTATGTGTTGTTGTCCCTGGTTGGACTACAGGAGTAGATTCTCCCTGCTACTCCCCCTAGTACATATATATATGTATATATTATAGATTTTTGAGAAGAAGAAATGAATCGTTGTGTTCTAGTCTGTTCCCAGTAGCTTGTCTCGTGATAGCTTTCATCAGGTTGCTTCCTTTTTTACACTTACATTCATAAAAACAGAGGCGCTTTCCGTGTCTCAAAACTAAAAAAAAGACGTTGTAGAGTTGTTTATGCACTTACTTTGTATCACTTTGATGTAATTTTCATCTTTATAGTATTACGGTACCTTCGCCAATAGCCCAATTTTCACACTTCTTGTACGGTTTATTGTGAAAGATTAATTTGCCTTGACCCGTGAAAGGAAACCTCGCAAGTCTGTAACTAACTTTATGTACTGCCTTTTAAAATATGTTTACATTTTCTAAAAATGTTTCTTTTGTACAAGTTGTTTAACAGCGTAAGTCTATTTATGAACTTTTGCGTTGTAACACTCCCCAGTGTCTCCATTCGCTCTTTCCCCTTTGTTTCTTTCCTTGAGTGACACTCTGGGATGTATTCCAACCACAACTAGCCATTTAGTGGAGGGAGTTGTATTCTAAACTCTTCTCCTTCCGCGCTGGCCGCCTCATTACAATTGTAAATAATATGTATTGGAGAATAAAGATCTTCTAAGAAGAGTCCAACTCTTCCTTGCAGGGGGGATGAAGTGTTGGGTATCAGTCATTCACTCTTCTGTCTTTCTCGCATGCGGTTGGGCAGAGGGAGGGAGGACGAGAGAAGAAGTCTTCTTGAAGAGGAAAGGAATACTGCTGGAGGAGAAGGAGTCAACAAGAGCAAAAGCGGGTACTGTACTACGAGTGATTGGGTTACTGTAGTGATACAGGACAAGTAGCAAGAAGGAAGGAAGGAGTGAGAAGAGTCGAAGTGGAAGTAGAAAGGGATCAGAAAGGTGAGATGAGAAGATAATGAAGAGGAAAGATAACAATTGAGAAAGAAGGAAGGAAGTAAAAGAGAAGAAAAGAAAGAAGAAAGGAAGAAGACTTCATCATCAAGGGAAAAGGAATCGAAACACGGCAGTGGAAGTAGAAAGAATCAATCAAAGAAGAACGGAATATCAAGGGAAAAGAAGTCAACGAAAAGTAATCGGACTAAATCAATATCCAAATCAGAAAGGGAAAAGGAAATGGAGAGAAAAGAGAAGGAGAAGAAAGGTGAGAGGAGTACTGTATCAAGGGGAGTACTGTACTCTTCAAGAAGAGTACTGTATTCAGATCTCGCAGCTCCCACTGATGTTGACATTCAAAAGATGATGGCGGAAGGCGAAAAGGAGAAAAAGAAAGAGGATGAAAAGAAAAAGGAAATGAAGGATGAAGACAAGAAAGAGAAGAAAAATGAGGAAGAAGGAAAGGAAAAAGGAGAAGATGGAAGTAAACATAAATCAAAGTGAGGAAATAGGAAGGATTCTTATTATGAAAAGATTTAGACAAGAAGACATAGTACGGGAAGGAGGAGAAATGAAAGTGGAAGGATTTGTACCTGGTGAGGAATAGAGAATGAATGAGAAGATGAGGATACTGTACAGGGGAAGAACGACAAACTGTTGATGACAAAAGAGGATCTTTCCTTCTCAAGACTCCACTTATCAGTCTTATAATACTTGGTCTTGAATGTGTAAGCACAGTAATCCCATTCCACCTTACCGTATCTTCTTAGATCATCTCTGCCGCAGGCCTTGTCATAGTGTCCCAGTCATCTGATCATATCGTCCCCCTTGTTCTTCTTCTCACTAATCTCTGTGTCATTTGTCTCACTTCACTCATTCTTCTCATTCTTCTTGTGAGTTCTCCCTCTCTTTTCCATTTCTTCGTATTCCATTCCAGGCTCTCAAAAAGCATGTTTCCGTCCACAGAAGAGAAGCATTCACAAAGTACACAGTCTCTTCAACAGTCAAGTTCTGGGTGAGTACAGTATCCCCTCTGATGTACAGTACTCCTTTGAGTTGTTCGAGTCTCATTCCCTTCAACTAGCGTTGTCTTCATCTACACTGGCCATATCACTGACCCATTCTCCTATCCTCTTTCCCCTCTTCTTTATCTCGTGTATTCTTGTCCTCCTTCCAATTCTCCATGTAATGTACAGTCTCCGTGGTCATCCCACTCTTCCTCCTCCTCAACAAATATGTTGATTCCGAATGGAGAACCAAATATTTTGCACATGATTGAAGTGGATAAAAGAGTCTGTGAATGAGTCAAAGGGGGAAGAAAAGAACGACAAGGACACTTACTCGGTCGAATGGACTATCTCGATACTTCTCGTTGTTTTGACTGAATAAGTATCATGATGGCCTTATTGTCCTCTTGTTGAATGGAGTCATTCTGTGTGTGTTGTCCATGTCATTTGTATTGAAGGTGTGTCAATCTGGCCATATCCCCTCTCTTCTTCTCTTCTTCTCTCCTTCTTCCCTCGCCCCTTTCAACCATAATTATTCTCTCTTTCCTCTCAAGACGGGTCGACTATATATTGATATACCACAGGAATCATTCCTTTCCCTTTCCCTCGATGACTTCAATCGATGAATGGATATCCTACACAACTCTGTTAGTCTATATACTTGTACTCTATAATCTGTCTCTATTACAGATCAAATGAGAGACAGTATCACAAATGGGGAGGCTCTCCGCAGGTAAAAGAAGGGATCAAATGGGTAATCGCCCCATTCGACTAACACAACAATCCAAGCATTCCTTACCATTCTCATTCCTATTTCATTTCAGATGACAACGAAGGAAGATTCACTTCGATTTGTTACTGCAACAGCTGAAAGTCTGAGTGAACGAGCAAGGGAACAAATGAAGACTTCGACACTCCAGAAGAGAAAAAGGGAAGAAATGAGGAATAGAAAAGTAAGGAAGAAGGAAGAAGGGAAAGAATGAATGATTGAGATAATGAATGAAGATACTTCTGATTGGCAAGATACACTCAAATCATGGAAAGATGGACGAATGTCATCACTTGAGAGACACAACGTCAACAATGTTTACTTTTCTCTTCTGTACTCTTGATGAGACAACAGTTCAAATATCAATACATCCACATGTTTCCTCTTTCCTTCCCCCATTCCCTCTCTTTCATTTCTTCTCATAATTACTCTAACGAGACTACTGTTCACTGTATTGTATTCAATCTGTTACAGTTTTCGTAGTACTTGAATTTGTTTCAGTTATAATAAGAATGCTTCAAGTAGATACTTCCCCTCACCCACTTTCTTTCCTCACTATTCTACTTTCACCGGTGAGCAAAACGAATGGGAAGTTAATGTAGGCAATTGAGTTCATTTCGATCTCTGACAACTTTTCTAATTGGAAGAATGAAAGGGAGAATTGATTTCAGAATGGAAAAGATGAACTTCTTTGCATTGTGGATGAAGGAAGAGATTCAGGAATGGGAAGAAGTACATTCAATACAAATGGTATATATCTATTCTCGTTCTCATTCATCTTTCATTTCAGATTCTCCCTCCACTCGAAACTTCATCGTCAAATCTTTCTCCCCAAATCTTCTGAAACTTGACAAAGAACCAAAATGTGAATTGGACCAGGTGTGGACTCTTTCATTAATGTAACATTCTCGATTGTCAAGGTTCTCATTGATCTACAATTCCTTAGTAGAGAAGAGAATGAAGAAAAGAGAGAAGATGCGAAGAAAAGAGAAGAGATTGAGACAGTAGATATATTTATGAATAGAGATAAAAGAGAAGAAGCAACAGCAACTGCAACACTATTCTATCAACGAGGACATTCTCAATATGCTGTAAGTTATTATTTGGGACAAGTGTGCCACAATGGTCAAGTGGACAGATACATCATTATCTTGCGTTCATTTCCGAATAATGGAGCAACTATCCACGGCGCATTTGTCTTTGACCATCTTTGTAATAGAGAATAAGTGAAATGAATTGAGATTCTCCATTCGCCTTCTCCTCCAGAATTGATTGAAACAGAAGTGAATCTAAAGAGGGAACACAATGCTACTTATTCAAAGATTCGTGCAGAGAAAGTTGAATTGAATGAAACAGCAAGAGTCAAAGTTCCACCTACAAGAGTAAGTAAAGTAAGAATAAGAAGAATGAGAATATGTTTAGATGATAGTTGAAATCCCATTGGATACTCCTCCCCATTCATTTTCTACTCGATCTCCTTCTTATCGTTCTTCTACTCTCAATCCAATCACTTCGATTGTAAAGAACAATGTGACACTCAAAAGTGTAAGGGATTAACTATCTTCTGGCACAAGTTATTCCCTTCAGGCAACTGATCGATTGACTACTCAAAGAGACTACCGTACTCCCATTTCATACAGTACTCTACCCAAAAGAGAACGAGACTACCGTGTCATTTCATTTGATTCCAAACCTGGACCTGGAAAACTCGTTGATTTTGTTCCAGAAGCTGAAAGAATGACAAGAGATGAAAGTGCGGGTGAGAATAGAAAGTGATGAAATGAATGGAGAAGAATGAATGATTGTAGAAAGAAGAAAGTATTCCAATTCATATGGTGAAACACCTATACTCATCACAAATTATGACATGAAACCATTGAAAGTACTATTCATCTTCTCTTCATCCGTTCAATTGTCTCTTCAGGCAATCAAATCAAAGACTACTGTACCTTCACCAATCGATAGTTGGACTCTTCCCTCAAAGGTGATACTGTCCATGATCTCCCTTCATTCTCATTTCTTCAGTTATCTCGTGGAATTGGAAGATCAGCCCAGGTTAGACTCTTTCCTTCATTCATTTCACAATTGCACTCTATTCACTTCTAGAAGATCACTGAGATGGATTGTGTAGAATGGAGAGAGTGCGAGAGAATTCTGTCAAATGGAAGATTGCACCACACACTGGAAGAGAAACACACTCACCACCACACAACGTGCACTCCATTCGCACAAAAGGTGCATTGCCAATGAAGTTTGATGGGAATTGAGACAAGAATTGAGGAATGGATAAATGTAACACAATTACAAAGACAAGGAACACCAGGAAGAAAAGGGAATGGAACACCTATTGATGGGTGAAAGGGAAAGGGAAAAGGGAAAGGGAATGAGGACATTCAGAAGGTTTGCAAGTGAATTGGAACACAAACTGGCAATGAGAATGGAGAAGGAGAAGGAGGCAGAAAGAGTGAGTGATAGAAGGGATACTGTAGATGATCGATTGAGGAGGGGAAGGGATATTGTAGATGATCGATTGAGGAGGGGAAGGGATACTGTAGATGATCGATTGAGGAGGGGAATACTGTAGATGACGATGCAGAGGGAATGAGAAGGGATACTGTAAATTAGTTTGGGGGACCGAATACTAGTGTTAGCAACTTCATTTTTCCGCGCCATTCTCTCTTGTTGCCCGGTCGTCTCACATAAATCAGAGAAGAACTAAGGTGAGGAGTGTTTCGAATATTCAGTTCAGTCTTAGTGAGTATTCTTCACCGCGCGGTCTACACTAACTGATGTGAGACGACCGACCAACAAGAGAGAATGATGCAAACAAAATCAAATTGCTAAGATTAGGATTCGGTTCCCCCAAACTACTGTAAATGATATTGGAGTGAGGAGGATAGGGGATACTGTAGATGACTATTGATTGAGGAGAAGGGAAGAAGTCAAGCTACTGTGAGTGGAAAGACCAATTGTGCAGGATGTGGATTGAGTTTGGGTGATTGAAAGAGTATATGAAGGAATGAATGAAGTGTTTTGAGGTAAAGGATCAGCAATGGAGATAAGTGCATTGTCTCTATTCTTGCATGTTGATTGCTTCAAATGTTGTGTCTGTTCAGTATCCCTTGGTAAGTCCTTCCTTCTTCTTCTTCATTCATTTTGTTCATAGGAAATGGTGGTGAATGTGCCTATGTTCGTATTCGTCATGGTCGTATTCATTGTTCAATGTGTTACTCATCCTCTTTCCTTCATCTTTGCTCACTCTCAAATCACCTGTGAACTCCCTTCTCCTTCCAGTTCCTCGTTCAGATCAAACTCAAAAATGTGTGTGCCACAGGGCACGGAATGCACTCTGCAAACATTTACTTGACCCTGAATCAAGATAAGAAATGGATAAAGACTATCTACTACTCAAGTTGTACTGCAGTATGAAGTGTGAACAAGTAAAGGTCAAGGAGTCAGTTTGACCTTCCCTGTGTCTCCATTCTCTTTCCATACAATCAACCTTCTGTCGTCTCTTTTTCCCTTCTCCGATAACTACTGAGAGTGAATCTGTATGCTTGTGTACAGTAGAGGGAGAGGAGGTGCCATTCTCCCTTTCATTCTTCGTAGACCAGCCGCCCCTTCCACTCCTTCAATCCCCCGACCCATCCAATCCACACTTCCTCATGACATCCATTCTTCTACTTCTATTCTCTTTCATTCTCTGCAATAATGTAATGGGAGATATGACAGAAGACAATTCTCCCCTTACTCAAAGGGACTTCCAAAATGCCTTCTCTGTTAGAACAGATATCCCAATGCGTCCACTTCTCAATGATCAAAGACTTCGATTCAAAGTGAGACTCTTTCTTCCAATCTATCTTCATTCTTCTTCAGAGATCTAAAAGAGGTGCAGTTGTTAGTCTTGAAAAGGATAAATGGCCAGGTGGAAGAGTCCCTTATGTCCTTAGTTCAGCTTACAGTGAGTCCTTCTTTTTCCTTCTCCTTCTTCTTTTCTTCAGCCAATCTTCAACGTTCTGTGTTCGCCCGTGCCATTGCTGCCTATTCATCTCGTACTTGTATTCGATTTGTTCCTCGTCTTCCAACAGATCGAGACTATATAGTCATATCCAAATTGGATGGGTATGTCCATTGTGTCATTGTCAATTGTTCCTTTCTCAGTTGCTATGCAGATTTCGCTCGAGTTGGTGGAAGACAACAAGTTTCCCTTTCTGATGAATGCATTGACTATGCAACAATTGTACATGAACTAATGCATGTGATTGGTGAGAATGATTATCTTATCTTCATTCTCTTCCCTCTTAAGGATTCATACATGAACATCAAAGGGAGGATAGAGATGGATTCGTTCAAATCATATGGCACAATATCCTTCCTGGTTCCTCTTTGTGTCTTTTTTTGTTCCTTTAGATCAACATTTGTCTATCAGGTGCCAATACTGACTTCGATAAGTTGACTGGATTGGGATTATCATATTATGGAGAGAAGTATGATTATTTCTCATTGATGCACTATGAAAGTAGTGAAGGTGAGTGGATTGTGCCATCTTCTTCATTCCTTCTTTCTCGTTTCTTTTGCCCTTATAATTGAAGCCAAAACAAAGGGCAACTTTGTGTGTAAAAGATTGTTTCTTCAGGTTCTCGAAATGGACGAAATACGATAGAATCAAAAGTTCCTGCATTTACATCTCTAATGGGAAAGAGTACAGATTTCTCTCAATCAGATCTCAACAGGATCAACAGAGCATATCAATGCAATAATCATCTCAGAGGGTAGAAAGAGTGAGTGCACACATATACAAATGCCACCATGTCCTGTCTGCTTATAGTTACACTCTAAATGTTCTCCAATCTACTTTCACTCTTAATTCTCCTTTTACTTTCAGTCTTCGTCGTTCTTTCATTCAATGGAATCGTCCATTCTTTCCACGAGGATGAATTCCCTTTTCTGTACACAATGTTCATTTATACTTTCCTTTTTGTTTCACGGGTCTTTTCTTCAATCCGAGTTCCTACGTGCAACTTATGCATCTTGGCTCAATTTATGGCCTTTAGAGATAATAAACAGGCTTTATGCACAGTATGTCTACAGTATCCATGCATCCTGCTCCTCACACAGAACGGGATACTATCCCGAGGGTATACGGTAGAGATGCAGAGGTTCACGTCCTCATTCATCCCGAGGGTATACGGTAGAGATGCAGAGGTTCACGTCCTCATTCAGGCGATTAAACCAAAACGGGGATGATAATATAATGAGAATTTGGTACTATGCTCAATTGTTGGCGTGAGAGATCGAAATCGGAATTAACGAAACTTGACAGCGTGCGAACTTCTTGACAAAACACTAGGAGTTTGTCACCTCGAGTTCAGTAGAACTCAAAAATATTACAGAAATCAACTTTTTGCCATTTTTCAACTGTGTTTGTCTCTCATTATTCTCCGTACTATTTAAGACTGTCTAGATCAATCGTATGAGTTTCAGCACTCTCAAGGATGAACTATGTACCAGGGTTGGGCGGAAAATGCTCGCCGGAAAAAAAACGGAAATTACCGGTTTTAAAAACCGGGAAAAACCGGAAAAAATTCTCATATGTTCACTATTCACTTTCTCACACATTTTTTGATTATATTTTGGAAAAAAATTTCAAAAAATTTTTTAGCGGCGATTTTTTTGAAATTTTTTTTGGTTCATATCGACTGAAAATGAAATTGAAATACCGTAAAATACTTTTTTTTGAAGATCAAAAGGAACGCATTACGGGCCAAAAATGTTACCGAGACGGCTAAATATGTCCATTTCAACATATAAGAGAGTATTTGCTCGGAATTTAGTTGTAAAATTTTCCGGTTTTTCGAGATTTTTCGGAAAATTTTCCGGTCGGAAAAATTCTCCGGATAAGACCGGAAAAACCGGGAAAAAACCGGTAACGGAAAATTTTTCCACCCAACCCTGCTACTAATGAATTGATCAGTCTCTTTCGAGTCCATTCTACTACGAGTTTTCCCGTTCATCCATACATTCCAAACTAATAGAGTGTGTACAATAGACTTAAGTGTCATTTATATAGAAGAGTGAAGTTATACAAATATGAGATGAAAGAGAGAAAGACTATGAAACCATTCAATGTTGTATGGATATGAAAGCTATGCCTATGGCTCAATGTTTTGGAAAAGAACGAACCGAATGATATAATGAGCATCAAGAATGAGAATGGACTAGAATGAATCCTAAGAGAATGACAACTAGAGAGTTGATAGCTATTATACACACAACAAATAATGTCTACGAGTTAGAAACAATTCTGTACATGGTATCAAATAAGAGATTAGAGACAAAAGATCAATGAATTAGAATTGATACTCTAAGAGTAGAATGAATGGAGAAGACTCACAATATAACAATGGAATGAAGTGGAGAAGCACGAAATGACCATTGAGATGAGAACTGAAAGGAAAGAATGATAAGACATCAATTACATTCACTCACTGCATTCCCATAACAGGCAAAGTCAAGAGCGAACTTCTCATCTGATGGATGGATGGTACGGAATCTAAAAGGAGTACTGTAGATTGAGTGAATGGAAGGGAAAGGGAGTACTGTAGATTGAGTGAATGAAAGGGAAATACCTGCAGTAGGGAATCTCCTCCACAACATT
>JACMIF010005826.1:0-10100 GCA_014805445.1 Diplogasteroides magnus | reverse complement strand
CGGATCAGGGATACTACGAAGCTACGAGATTGGGCCACGGAATCGACTATACGGAAGATGAAGTTTGCCATGAGACTGAGGAACATGGACAACGATCGATGGGCGAATAGAAGTACTACCTGGATTCCTTACAACAGAGCGCTATCCCGACCACAAGGACCACCTCCGACCCGGTGGAGAGGAGAATTATCAAGAGCACTCGGACCCAACTGGTGGAACACTGCCCCCGACCAATTGCGCCGTTCCATACTCACCTTGCGTTAACGCTTGATGTGATAAATATGTATGTTATGTATAGGCGAGGACAATCCGATCGGGTATCGGACATCCCCAGCCGTCGAATATCATTCCAGGGCGGTCGTCTCTTGACTGTGAGACTAGGGTGGGTACAACTGTCATGTTAGCGAAATGCCATCTCATTTCCCATCATTTCTGGACTTGCGCAATATTTCAATAATCGTAGCCACTACACAACCGACATTCAATATGAAAATGTTACATTTTTCTCTTATGGAGATATAACTGGTATAATTCACGCATTTCAAATGAGTATATTATTAATGTGTTTATTCAGAACTTTCCATCGTATCTATTCATTTTTCTGGCATATGGTATGCAGTCGGGTATACGATTGAGAACGCATGTTTCTCTGGTGGGGCAGTGGGAATGATGTTATATTGAAGTGTAATTCCGGATCGTGACCTACGACGTTGATGGTTCAATCATTTTAAAAAATTAATTTTTTTAGGTCAAGTGCATCTCCCGCTCTCGCGACGGAGTGAGCACATGTACGGGCGACTTCTGCTACGTGTACACCACCTCTCCCACCAGACGCACGCCCTCTCAGGGGTGCATCACGAACAATGAGAAGCTGTTCCCGAAACTGTTCGAGGTTCGTTATCGATTGGTTTTTCATCGATTGATTTCGTCATCAGGTCGGCAAGCACAAGACCTACTACGGAGAAGAGTTCATCATCTGCAACACGAACAACTGCAACGTGGACAAGCAGTGAGAATGGGAGCTGATTATGGAATAATCTATTTTTCCGTGTGTTGATGTGTGATAAAATGACCATAAACTGCAGAATAGATGATGTGGACCAGCTTCATGTACCTATTATCTGTTTACACATGAACTGCGTCTCCAAGAAACTCCGATTATACATATTTTGGGGAGAAAAGTATTGTCTTCAGTCTCGTCTACCGCCTTGCTCTTTGTTCTCTTCCATTTCTTATACTTGGTTAGGGTCGACAGTTTAACAGAGGGGGGTATGAGTTCATTTTTCCTTGCTCTTCTTCTCTCGTTGTTTATTCATGGATATATTTGCTGGGTGCAGTCCTCTCCAGTCACAAGCGCAGTCAGAGATCGAGAGAACGGACACCAAAGCATGCAAAAGACGCGCTCATTTCCAGGAACCAATGAAAAGAAACATTTAGAAACTGTCGTAGGCCAAGTACTGATTTGCAACAAGAACACAATAACCATTGTATTTATAATATTTACTCTTGGCACGCTAGAATTACCTTACATCAATAATAGGAAACCATAGTGTCTGTCTGTGCATCCGGACGCTTGTCATACTTTCAGTAACTCCCTTCAATGGTCCTACAGACCCGATCCAATTATCAATCGACTGCACTCAACGAGACAAGTTCAAAACGTGTAGCTTGAAGTTTGTAGTTTGATCTTTGATAGTGGATATTTTAATCTTTCAGCATTCACCCATACGTTCTCAGAATTGCGATTCACTCTGAATATCTCTAAAAAAACTCTCTAGACGGCTACTTTAAAACACTTTTCATCCATTCTATACGACATAAGCCATTTTTTCTATGCTGCAACATTCTTGATAGAACTAGTAAATGATTCGATCCAAAAAAGACCGTTGTCCTGTGACAATCAACTACGTAGCGAGTGAACAATGAGAGCACTCGTGGAAGCAGCGATCACAACACGTCTTCGTCATAAGCTCGCTATTTGTATCCACTAGCGCTGTAAGCAAATGTGAAATCATGAATAACTCTGCGTATTTTTAGAGTGGGCATGCTAGAGACCGCCAAACGCACCCCCGAATGAACCGCTGAGCAGTCGTAACGCACCTCTAAATGCACCTCGCACCCAGCTAAATCATTTGGACAGTCATTCTACGAGGGTGCGCACCCAGTGAGCGGTCGACAGTGTCAGTGTCGACTCGACACCACCGGTAGTAATGAGAAAGAAATGAGAAAGAGTGAGACGATAGGGTGCGTTTGAAGGTGCGAATGGAGGGTGCAATAAAACAGCTCAGTCGCACCCATGTGAAACGCACCTCGCCGGGATGCATTTCGGCTCGGTCATTTTTCATTCGCACATGATTCGGTGCGTTAGTCGGTCTCTAGAGCATAAGTTCGACTTTTCATTTTTCGTCTTCGTCGTTCATTGTCCGGTCGTCTCTATAGCGCAAAGACAACCGCTAGGAAAGGAGTAAGGCCGCTTCTACCCGAAGGATCGAAGAGTTAGCGATTATGTCGGGTTCAAACTAGGGTGGGGAAAAGTCAGCATTTCATTCCTCTCGCGCTGCTTTTCGGTGCGGTCAAATAGTCAGCGCTGACTATTTCGCTTGATGAAATAGTCAGCGCTGACTATTTGCCCTACCTGGAGTGGATATCTCGCGTTAAAGTAAAAAATTTTCGCTCAAATTTTCAGAATAGCCTTTTGATCGCATAACTAAGCGATTCTGGTGTTAGCAGGGCATTTCACCAGATTTGAGGAAAACTGAAAATGTGTATTTTCGGCTCAAGATCACAATCCGGAACTACTCTGAAATTTTCAAATCATTTTGTTGAGAATGATGCTCATGGCTAATAGTCAAATCTGACGAAGAAACAGTCAGCGCTGACTATTTGCGCGGTGTGAAATGAAAGCCTTTCCCTACTCTAGTTCAAACCGCCTTACTTCTTTCCTAGCGATCGCCTTTGCGCTATAGATAGGATTGGTAATGAAAGACGCAGACGAAAAATGAAAAGACTTTTTGCCCACGTATCAGAAGAATCTATCGTACTTCATAATCCTCGATTCTGTGATATGGTCAACGAGCAGGCGACATTACCATACGAGAATTGATGAGGGGGGTGGACTAGGTAAGGCATTTTCTCGAAATTTTTGCCTCCCGATTTCGTCGGAGCGATTGTCTCTCACTTCTATGGACAACCACTCGATGGAGATTATGGAGATTAAAATTTCCGAAATGTGTTCCGCATGACGGGCATATAAGGACGACATCAACAGCCGATGCCACTTCGGCGTCTGTCATCTGTCATTCGGACAGTCTGTCATCTGATAATCAACGGAATGCACACATCACTCATCGTCTTCGCCTGCCTCGTTGCCATTGCACACGGACGCTTCTTCGGCTTTGGTGGTCACAGCGCTGAGCATCATCGTGGAGGTTTCAGTCACGAAGTCTTCCCGCTAAACGGCACAAGAACGAACAATCTTACGGTGAGCGCTTAACTGGCAACAAGTTAATCAAAAATATGTGTATTTTATTAGGGTGTTCCATATATTTTGACCCTATTTTGGACATCATCTTCAAAATATCATATCTCGAAAGGGGAGATCGATAACGGGTTGCCTCTTTTCCTGATAGAGGGTACATGCACTGCTGAGAAAAGGGTAAAGTAAAAGTGGTTCTTGCTTACTTACTTGAATTGTTTAAAAAATATAAAAATAATGCTCAAAAATCAATTTATTTTTATTTTTCTGAAAAAGTCATAGTTTCTTTGCCAGGTAAGTTTCGGAGCCAGACATCGCAGCGAAGGTTAGTTACTGCTCATGCTACGTGCGAGTTACTTTGCATTGGGCATCCTTCAATGATTAGCTTAAAATTAACCCTCGATTAAGTTTAGTTGAATTCTTGATCGAGGGAATTAGAAAAAATAGAGATCTGTAAAAACTCGCTGTGAAATTCAGAAATAAATTTCATGGAATGGCCGTGCATAGTACTAATTGGGAAAAATATCAATGTTATTGAGAATCGAATTGACGAGGCAAAAATATTTAAAATTTTGAAGGAGTGGTTTTTGCTCAAGAAATTTGGTTCCAAAGTGTACCCAAGTCAATATCCAATTATATCTCCTGAACCAAACCAATTGAATCGAAAACAATTATTGGACTTTGTAGGTTAATAACTCCTCTTTCAAGCTGCGATGTTTACTTGATCATATCTTTTTTCATTACACAGATGTGGTTCACCGAATCGGCGCTGTTCAAGTGCTTACAAGCATTTTATATCGAAACTACATCCTCAGCCCGATCAACTGGCACCCACAACATGTGGCGCATATTGTTACATTGTATGTCTACTACCAGGAACTGTCAGGTATAACAGGTGAATCTGTCGATAAGAAAACTGACAAAATTGGAAAACTCTTGATAATGTCCGAGCATGCATTTCGGTGAAACTTCAGAAAAAAATTGAAAACGGCGGAGTTCGAGAAAAGTAATCTTCCTTTATACTCTCCAGGCATCATCCATTGCGATTACCACGAAATCAGAACCCTTGCTGATTCGCTAGGGAGAAGGAAATTTCAGTAAATGTATGTGATCAAAATGCAGAACTTCAATGGAATGAATAATTAGCCTGCGCTGTTGTGGAGGGATAAATTCAGGAGCCTGCCGAAAATTTGTAGTATGGTGGTGGGCATCGCTATGGTTTATCTTTGGATAACAATGACTGTTGCCTTTGTCGCAATTAAATTCGAAATAAAAAGTGAAAAAAGGGTCAAAATATATGGAACACCCTAATAGGCAAGAGTGGCTACGTTGTAGACTCGACTGAATGCAACCATTATAGCGCTCAGTCAGAACGGCACTGAAGGCATAGGAGCACTTGGCTGATTGGTATTTCCCTGCCACTTCGGCTTGTGAACTGCAATGACGTTTTGATGCAAGCATTTTACAGGAAACCGCTACTTGAACTCAATCAACGTATATTCGTGACTTTTTTTGGCTATTTCGTACCAGAGGACAATAATAAATTATAATAATGATAAAGATAATACTAACATTTCCGTGCATCTAGTATTTTCTTCGTTTCATGCCAAAATTCGCCTGTAAATTGATTCGTGCAACGCATTATTATCAGTGTGAGAAGAATATGATATACATAGCTTCCCTATCAGAATTCCAGTTGCTTGTTCTATATCTTCAAATGCTCGCACGCAATACGCATTTTACGTTAGTTAGGCACTTCATACAATATTTATTATTGCACTCACATAAGTAAATGTTAAGGGCAAGAGGGAAATGAGTGAGATCAATTGAGTGTTTGATCTATGGAAATGAAATAGTATGTGATGGATATTGAGCGGCGGTAGCCACAATATTCATGTGCTGACTCGCAGATGTTGAGTTCCAAAGGAACTTGAAAATCAATTGAATGCCCTTGCAGCATGAAACTACAAATACGATGACTTTGGTCTTGTCTACGAACTCGAAAGCAATCAATGTCATGTGTATCTCATCTCATTGTGAATAGGGTTTCTAAATCGGTATTCAAATTCATTTCTGATTCTTCCATTGTCCACGGAGCGGTTGTCTCAACGATCGATAGACAACCACTCCGCGGAGAATGGAAGAATCAGAAATGGGTTTGAATACCAATTTACAAATCCTTATTGTGAGCAAAAATACTGATCTCGGCCGGGATCGAACCGGCGACCTTCTGTGTGTAAGATAGATGTGATTAAAAAACAAATGAACCGCTTGAATAGTACAAGGTGGCTTAAAGGGCCGCGGATGGTCTGATGCACTTCAACGTTCACATAGCTGGCTGCTTGAGTAGGAGATGTTTCTGCAGATCTATATTATAAAGATTCTTTTGAAAGCCTGTTTTATTGTTTTTCCATGCATTTCTATGAACTCTTTGTTGCTGCCAATTCATCGGAGAACAAGTCAATTGTTTTTATTCCAATAATATCGGCGCATCTTTATGGACAAAATAATTGTGCAACGTAAGCAAGAAACGAGTCACTATGCCAACTATTCTTTCGATGCACTTATGGACAGTAGGAGATCTGCTGGCATTCATAATGGGAGTTAGGATTATGTCCAGGCGTGACGAGAATGGCTATCCAATCAGAGGACTGCAATTTCATCATATTTAAGTCGTCCTTTCCAAAAACAATCTTATATTGACAGCAGGCAAGGAAGTTGTGATAATCTGTACAGTGCAAAGACATTTTTGGGCCATGATATTTTCAGTGCGTTATTATATGACCCTGTGGAAATTTCTCATCGGTAAGTACAATTAGTGATCAAGCAGTGATGCCATTCCTTCTGGCAGTCTGTCAATATAAGATTGTTTTTGAAACCCAGTCATCACGACCAAAACGTGAATTTCTTTCAAGGTGCTGTAAGAATTAGGAATCGAATTATAGAACGTTATTGACAGCCGCCATTTCTTGCTCTCTAACTTCATTCCTTGCTGTTGTCTCTGGGTAGCGAGAGACCACCGCTTGCAGTTAGACGCCAGTAACGGATGCTGTCAATTACGTTTGAAATGTGATCTGGAGTACGTATGAAATAAGCAACGACCAACCTGATGGAGGTTAGGGTTTTCTTATCAGAGCAGTTATTGACAGCCGGTAAAATTTGCATCATTTCTGTGTCTGCGTCTATAATCACCCGGTCGTGTTTTCGGTTCGAATCCGCCAATAGTCATGACGGCTGTCAATAACTGCTCTGATAAGAGAACCCTAATGGAGGTACGATTCGCACTGGGCTGTTATCGAACCATAGTTAGGGCAGACCTTGTTCACCTCAAAATATAGCTTTCTAACAATAATGTGATAAGCATTGCCATTGCAATCAGGCAAATTTACAAAAAAGAACGGGAATACAGACGCGGGTGTACGTGACCCTGGAATACCTTCGGAAAACAGCAAACTGCCAATCCTAGCACATAATAGTGAAATGCATTACTCCTTCGTCCAATTACCAAGGAGCGATTGTATCTTCGAAGGAGTGACATGCACTTTACTATCGATTTAGAATCCTTAGTCTTATATCTAGTTGAATACTGGCAAAATATTGCTAACCATAAGCTTTATCATGAGTGGGAATAAAGAAACGAAGAGAATAATAAAAGAAATGAGCTCACCTCCTCATCGACGATTCCCTTAATCTGATCATGGTAGGCGTTACGTACAGATCCAGGGTACGATCCTCGCGGCCGAATTCTGTTATCAAAACCATTAGGTTGGCAAGAAGCACATTACTATTCGTGTAAACTGTAGTGAACGCCAGGCTATGTAATTTTTCCATGGAGCTTATTTGGTTCTCCGAGCAGAGTTTAATGTAATGACGAAATAGCATGAAATGGGAAAGAGAATTATACAAGCGCAGTAACGAAACGAGACGAAAAAAGAGTAACGAGAGAGAGATGCTACGAAAATTCAAATAAACGAAATGCTAAACATCTACTGTGAGTGCACTTCGAAATAAATACTTCGAATGTATTCCACTTCACTACATGAAATATTATTAACGGTTGATTTTGTGTGGTACTGCAACTGGACGTTCAATTCCAGCGCAAAATATTGGAATTAAATCTCCCAAACATAATGCGGTAAATGTTTAGCATATATGATAGTAAGTTAACCGTAACCGTAACACACAAACTTACTTCGTATACATGCTCACAAGCGGGACACAGAAGTTCGCCCATGATGACGTCGCGAGGATTGATCTGAGTGAAGTATACTTTGTAAGGGAACAGTACATAGGACATTAAAATCAGACAATTAACCGCTATTCTTTTTTGCCGCGTTATTGTCTACCATATAGTCAGATAATAGTGCTGCGGAGAAGAATGACGACAAATTTACCGATTTCAAATCACTTGTGAAGGAGGGACGGTAGTGTATTAGCATTATGTATTAATGTCAAATACGTTTTTCATAGGTTGGCTGTAGTAGGTCTTGAAAGGAACACTGGCCAATACACAATTTATATTCAGACAATGGTGAACGTACCTTTGCGGGTGCTGCGAAAGCCACGCTGGCAAAAACGCCCAGAAGAATAACCGATTTCATTGCTGCAATATAAAAATGCGAAATAAAAACACAACAATGTTGTTTTAAGGCTTTATAAATGAGTTTGGTAAATAGTTATGGTCTTATTGTTCTCATTAGACAACACAGAATTATTTATAATTAAATAAGAGAATAAAAGTTCGTGGCACAGCTCCTTTAACAAGGGAAGGTCGCGGACCGGCCTCGAGGTTTTTGATCCTACTATGTATCGTTCGAGAGCCCTTGACGAGTGAACAATAAAACGAACTTAGCTAATCCCCTCGAATTTTTTATAAGAAGTTATGGGAAAAATGGTAAGTCAGTTTTTTTTTGTACATGGGAAAATGACCCACTTTTTCTTGCTCCCCATCACCTGAGGATCCGAAAAAATATGCCTCAAAAAATTTTTAGTTGTGACCAAAAAAATACTTAGTCGATTTTTTCGATTTTTTTGGTGATGACATGCCATGTTTGGGATTTTCTACAGTAGCAAGCAGGCTTATCGAAGGGTCGAGCATACCAGCAATGGAGAGTACTGAAGTAGTATATTGCACAGGATTTTTTTCAGGTTTACGGGATTAGGCATAAAGAGGCAGTGAGTGCCGGAATATGCGAATTATTCCGATATTTTCGGTGAAAAGATGCTAGGTTTGAGATTTTTTTAAACGGTAATCCGGCTTCCCACACGCACGAGCATGCCAGCCGTGGAGAGTACTGCCGTAATATATTGCACAGTAATTATATCAGGTTCAGCAGAGTTGGCATAAAAAATGGGTGAATTTATAATGTGAGATGTCTGTGGTTTTCGTCAATTGGTTTTTCTCAAGCCAGGGGGCATAAAATTATGTATTTCCTCACTCGTTGACGATATCCTCTATTCATTGTGGCTACATATAGTTGACTATTAGGCACACACATGCACTGCGTGATACCTCTCTGGTTCACCTGCGAGGTCAGAACAACGGACGAAATCAGACCCATTTGGCGCTCCGCATGTCGTCAAAATTGGAAAAAATATTCGTAAAAACTATGAAAGTGGATCCCATATCTCCTTAAAAATCGTGCTTGCACTCTTATATATGCGCAACATTTTGCCTAGAGAATGGCACCCTAAAAAAATTTTCCACTGAGTTATCGACGAAAAAATGCCAAAAAATGCCATTTTTTTCAAAATGGTCCTATGGTGACCAAACTCCGCCAGTGTGTAGAGGATAGCGTGGTAGTAATATATATGGAGGCACCGATAAAAGTTCTAATTATGCTTGTTATGGTCTTTGATGCAACATCTTCCAAGGAATTGACCCATTCGCACATTTTTGTTCACTGTAGTCGCATTTCGAACTTTTATCCGTGCCCCTATATATTATTATTACTCCCACGCTAACCTCTACACACTGGCGGAGTTTGGTCACCATAGGACCATTTTGAAAAAAAATGGCATTTTTTGGCATTTTTTCGTCGATAACTCAGTGGAAATTTTTTTTAGGGTGCCATTCTCTAGGCAAAATGTTGCGCATATATAAGAGTGCAAGCACGATTTTTAAGGAGATATGGGATCCACTTTCATAGCTTTTACGAATTTTTTTTCCAATTTTGACGACATGCGGAGCGCCAAATGGGTCTGATTTCGTCCGTTGTTCTGACCTCGCAGGTGAACCAGAGAGGTGTCACGCAGTGCATGTGTGTGCCTAATTGTCAACTATATGTAGCCACAATGAATAGAGGATATCGTCAACGAGTGAGGAAATACATAATTTTATACCCCCTGGCTTGAGAAAAACCAATTGACGTAAACCACAGACATCGCACATTATAAATTCGCCCATTTTTTTATGCCAACTCTGCTGAACCTGATATATTTACTGTGCAATATATTACGGCAGTACTCTCCACGGCTGGCATGCTCGTGCGTGTGGGAAGCCGGATTACCGTTTTAAAAAATCTCGAACCTAGCATCTTTTCACCGAAAATATCGGAATAATTCGCATATTCCGGCACTCACTGCCTCTTTATTCCTAATCCCGTAAACCTGAAAAAAATCCTGT